>LOJH01021189.1:3126-20418 GCA_001685095.1 Ellobius talpinus | reverse complement strand
CCACTTGTCTAGGCTAGACTGGCTGGCCAATGAGCCTGGGGAATCCACTTGTCTCTGCCTTCCTCGGTACTGTGGTTGTAAGTGCCTTACCCCGAAGCCTTACTTTACATGTGACTTCTGCGGATTGACCTCGGGTCCTCATGTTTATGTGGCAAGCACACAACAGACTGTGAAACATCTCCTCAAGCCCTCTCTTCATCTTCTTATCAGAGCTCCAGCCCTACTAAATCAGGGGCCCACCTGTAGCCTCCATTTAACTTTTACCCACTTAGAACACAGGCCTCATCTCCAAACATTGTCCCATGGAAGTTAGGGATTTAACATAAATTTGGTGAGGGNGGGGGGGCAAGGGTATGGTTCAGTTCATAGCTCTACAATTAACCATTTCGGATAGAATAGAAAGTACATGGATTATGTGTGTCTAAGAAACATGCATTCTAAAATCTATTTATGCTAGAGAAAGACCTTCGGGGTTTACTGGATCTTCCCATAAGCTTCAAGCTTCCTTCTAGATTCTGGGGTGTCAGTCTAGTCACCCCTACTCATGGAAATGGGAAAAGGCACCAAAAGCTGCAGTGGCTTTTGAGGATTGTGATGAGGGGACACGGAGGCATTACATTTGAGCTATGACCGTCTTGGGAGGAGACTGCATGCTAAAGCCCATGACACAGACTATGTTTATACTACCAGACTCTGAGCACAGAAGACTGCACCCTTCAGTCAGGATGGGCCATTTGACTTCTTCAGGCAGTGTAAAGGGGGGTATTTTCTGGAAGTTTCTTCCCAAGCCAAGATCAAGACTGTAGTTTGTTAATAAAAACTCTGCTGTTTGTCTGGATTGTAAAAAGCTGGGTTTGCATGCCAATTAACTCAACAAATTCATACCCAACACAGTAAGGCACATGAACAAGAGCTCAGGCCTGAGGTCCTTATGTAAGGATTGTGGAATAGGCTGAAAAACAGAAGTGACCCAGACACATCCCTGCATAGAAACCAAACAAATCCAGACAAACAAACCAAACTTATTGAGCATTTGCTGCACAGCAGTGCCCAGTTCTCTCCCCTTATTATCTCAGTTAATCCCCATAACAGCTCTGTGAGGGCAATAACATTGTTACTCCCACCTACATGATAAAAAGAACCGAGACCCTGGGTAGCTGACTTGAGTGTAAACATCTAATAAAATGATGGAATGAGCCAGGACCCAAATCCAGGAAGCTTGGTTCTGAGTGAGTCCATGTGCTAAACCATGATAGCAATCCAAGCCTCAAGCTTTCGATGATCCTTGCCCAGTAGATGTAACAATCAGAGCTCACAACATGTGTTAGCATGCAAACCCTCCCACGGAGGAGCTTCTCTGCCTTCGCCATCACCCCATCCCTAACATAGACAACTGCACGCAAGGCAACAGGTGCTAAGTACAATGTACTCGCCCGCAGAGACGAGTAAACCACTTATGTTGTAAGCAGGAGGACCTGAATTTGATCCCCAAAACCCATGGAAAGAAAACGCCAGTCATGGTGGCACACGCTTGGTGTGGGAGGTCTCTGCGAAAACCGTGGTCAGCAGAGGGTTGAGTCCGCATGAGGCAAGAAGAAAGTCAGGTTCAACATGACTCAGTGGCCAGTGTTGGTTCGAATGTCGAGAGTCTGACACTGAGCAGTTTATTTTAGGCGTATTTCAGTACAGTACAATTTGGAAAGATGTTTTCTGGTGTAACACAATCCCATGTGTACAATGGGGCATAGTTACATCGAAACTCTTCTCAAAGTATGGGCCACTTCTTCCATGAAGATGGGTTGTATAGATAGGCTACATGTGTTATTTGTTTGTTTGTTTATTTATTTATTTATTTATTTTTGGTTTTTCGAGACACAGTTTCTCTGTAACTTTGAAGCCGGTCCTGAAACTTGCTCTTGTAGGCCAAGCTGACTTTGAACTCACAGAGATCTGCCTGCCTCTGTCTCCTGAGTGCTTGGATTAAAGGCGTGCGCCGCCATCACTCAGCACTACATGTGTTATCTTAAGGGCCTATGGGGGGATCTGGTGTGGTCTTGGTCATACAGAGAGCACAGAA
The DNA here is from genome assembly GCA_001685095.1 of Ellobius talpinus. Taxonomy (NCBI): domain Eukaryota; kingdom Metazoa; phylum Chordata; class Mammalia; order Rodentia; family Cricetidae; genus Ellobius; species Ellobius talpinus. The sequence continues at coordinate 18,341 of LOJH01021189.1, read as the reverse complement.
GTCATCTAAGCTCTCAACCACCTCCAGTCCTATTTGTGGGAGCCTGGAGGAGGTTCTGGCCATACAGATAGTGCAGGGGTTACCTAGGTTGTTAGCCACCTCCATTCCCAGTCTTCTGGGTGGAAAACAGGTTATACGTCTCTTTCTTCAAGGATACAAGCCTGTATGTTTAACATCCCTGGTTTCCCTTGGGCTTATCTGTGAACACAAGGACCTTTGTGCTCGCTGCAGCTTGGCATTCCAGCGCTGGAAGACGGAGATAGGCAGATACCTTAGGGCTTCGAGACAGTCAGGTGAGCCCACTTGGCAAGTTGCAGTCCAGTGAGGGACATGGTCTCAATAACAGGGGGATGGCACCTGAGGAACAACACTGGATATTTTCCTGGCCTACACAAGCATGCACCAACACACCACACACACACACACACACACACACACACACATCACATCCTTCACTTAAAAATTGTTAAATTATTTATAAACTTATTTATGTAGATCTGGTGAAGTCTCATTATTGTCACTCACAATTTCACTTTATGCTCTTAGCAGCAACAATAAACCTTTGCAATCTACTGCTTGGTGACTTTAAACATTAGCAAACAACTTCTAAAACCTCTATCCTTTTCTCCATTGTATACTTCCATGCTTATTTCTCACTACTTGATCACATAAACACTCCACTCTGCTGCCCTCTGCCTGTCTGCCCATGCCCGTCCTTGCCTCCCCACCACACACACGTAACCAAGCCATGTACATTTCTACTAGGAATTCTCTTTCCCTTCACTCTATGGCATAATGCTCAACTATCTTTTGAAGTTTTGTCTCTTCCAAAAACCCTTGTCTGGTCACTAAATTCAGGGATCTGAGGTAGGTTTATTTGCAGCCTATTACCTGTTCCCTCATCCTCTCCCAAAGTCATAAGTAGACTGCAATGTCTTTTAAAAAGGAAAACCTTACCCCATAGCAGACGTGAAGTGAGCATAGGTTGTCCCATCTGTGCAGATAGATACATCTTACCCAGATGCAAAACATCTTATTATTTTAAAAGGTAAATAAAAAAGAATTGAGTTGAAGTTCACATAACCCAAAACTCATCATTTTAACCATGTTGTACAACCACCATCATTACGACTATTCACTTCCAGAGTGTTCCCATCACTCCAGCAAACACCAAATATTTATTGTTCCCTTCCCAAACCTTGCAAACCACCAATCTTCATTCTGAAAGTATAGACTTTTTGAATATGGACTCTTCATATTAAAGTACTTCCTTCACGTACAATAGTCATCCATGTTGGGACATGTGCTGTGCTTTAGTCCATTGTCATGGCTGGAGAATATTCCAGTGCACATCTATGTCATGTCTCTGATCCTCAAATTATGGGAACTTGGGTTGTTTGGACTATTTTAAATAATGCTTCCATGAACATGTGTACACACCATTTTCTTGGAGTGTCTGTTTTAAATCCACTGTAACCTTAAAGCAAGGCCAGTCATTAGCAGCTTTGTTCAATTCTACAGTCAACATTATGTTTCCTTTTAACAAAATATTGTAATTAAATATACATGCTCATTAGTAAATTTAACTGTTTTGTACTCCAGAATATTTTAAGATTCCTCATAGTTTGCATTTATATCAGAGACTACACATTTCAAATTCTATAATAACTATTAGAATCTGATTTCAGCACCTTAATGAGTCACCCATTTGATGCATAAGCAGATCTAATTCCTGGATGAATTCATTATTCTTCCTTGCTTTCACATGACCTGGTGTTGAATCATGATGAGAGTGGGTGGATATTGGATGCTTACTGTGCACTTACCATTGTGCTACACGCAACTGAATTACATACTATTATCATGTCGCAGGTCATGAACAGGTACTCAGAGAGAAAATTTGCCATTTGCTCAAAGTCACACAGCTTTAGGAATAGAGACTGAATCTCAGGCTAGAATGCCACATTTCATACAGTGAATGACAAGGCCAGGAGTAGACCAAGACCATCAGATTCTTGCCTTTTTATCCCACAACTGTAATCACATGTTTATATAGATCAATATTTAACTTTTAACATCAATGTCCAAAATGAAGAATACAAAAGAGAAACTCAGATCTCTCACAGAGGGGATATTCATGTCCAAGCCAAGGGGCCAAACTCTCCTTTGGAAAATAAATCACCCCTATTTTTTTTCCAGTTGAATCTATCATTCCATATGATAAATACAGAGCTGCGTGTCCCACAAAAGCACTGACTCTTTCTGGTATGATCTAGACAGGCTAACACTGATGGATAACAGAAAACGGGAGGACAGACTGCTGCAGGTCGGGAAGTGGCAGCTGCTACACTCCTCTGCCTTATCCACTAAGACTGTGGACTTTAGCTAGGATAGTTGAGACAGGTGAGAGGGCGATGCCTATCATTGTCTGTGTGCATGTGTGTGTGTGTGCACGTGCGTGCGTGTGTGTGCACGTGTGTGCATGTGTGTGTGTGTGTGTGTGTGTGCTGGAAGAATTTCAGTAGCAGAATTTAGGACAACAGTCATCCAATGAGTCAGAAAAGCGCCCACAATCCCACATCGTCTTTTCCTGATTTTCCATGGCAGGTTACTATGAATGGGAAGACGGTGGATGGTAAGAAAAGATAACTGAACTGTTGGGGCACCTTGAGTTTAGAACAGAGTGCTGCTAACATGTTGACCTCTCAGGTACTTGTCTTGCTGCCTAGATGAACATAATGTCTGGGTGGGCCCGTTGTTTTACACCTTGGCTCTTCCTGCTGTGAGAGGGTTAACTCCTGGACATTAGAATTCTACCCACCCAGCTCTGCAAGATCCATATTATGAGGCAATTGGGGTTCCCAGAGTTTACCATTTCCTATCACTGCTGGAAGTTAATTCCACAGTAAACATAGGACTTTAATTCTTTAACTTTTCATCTAGTACAGAAAAGTGCACAAAAAGGGGACAAACACATCAAAATGTAACTGCTCAAGGATTTCTGGCAAGCTGAACGCATCCGTATACACAGCAGCTGACTGAACCCAAGTCCTCAGTGGACAGAACATTGATTCTAATGGAAAACACAGTCTCAACAAACATCCTGTCCCTGAAACAGCATTGGGATTAAATGTGCCACGTGGGACATGGACAACAGCAAAATGAATTCCTGACACGATGAACAACTAAAACAAAAGACCACATATAACAAGCAACAGCAAAGATACAGCATGCAACACCCCTATTGTTTTCAGCAAATGCTTCATTTTATGTAAGGTCAAGTGTAGTACAGTAGTCCTTCCTTCTGAGCACTGAGGGGACAGCCTCTCTCTACATCACACCAACAGAACCAAAGAGCCAGCCTAATGACAATGAGTTGAAAATTAATTAACTTATCAGGCTAGCGTTTAATATGATCATTTTGCTCTGGAAGGTTTCCCCTTTGCTGTCTCTGCTCTGAAGGCATATCACTGGCAGAACCAGAGTCCCCTTCAGGAAAGGATAAACAAACTACAGGAGAGAGGAGAGCGAAAGCTAATGAAAATAAAGATACTTGCCTCTCCACAACCCACTTGTCTCTTCTTCTTTAATGGATTTGCAATGATAATCTATAATCAAGGTTCAAATACAGACTTAATGAGCAGCTCTAAGTGACTTGAAGTAAGTCGTGTATTGCCCTCTCCCGCGGACTACTCTACTTAAGGCAAACGCTCCCAGCCAGGAAACCTCTCATCTCAGAGGAGAAAGGATTCCTACTGGCCCAAGGCAGCAGCTCCCTGAACACTCCATACAAATGTGCTCTCTAGAACCTATTACATCCAGCATGGCTTTCCCCCCTTCCGCTTCCCTCAGGTCTGTGTTCTTTGCCTAATTGAAAAGAAAAAAAAAATAAGAAAGACTCGAGAAGAATAGCTACCCACAAATATGCACAGGAACTAGGGACAGAGTGTCCTTTTGAAAGAAACCCAGAGGCAAAGTCCGGACGAATGACATACTTTTCGTAAAGGGGTTATTCGGGCTAAAAGAACAAGGCTGTTGGCAAGTCTGTGACCTTTGCAAAGATGTGACCTTGAATTTGAATCCTCTTCTGACCCAAAGAATGTGGATGGGTGTTGATCTCACAATGAGATCTTTACAGGAAGTCTGTAACCCTTTCTATTCAGCATGGGAATCCTACACTGGGAGGTGTGAGTAAAGGATGGTATCTAAACAGTATCATAACTTCCCAAACATATCGATAACTTTCTGGTGAATTTAATTGTATTTTGAACTCAAAAAGTAACTCTAAAATGCAAGATCTCTATTAAATCCTAATTTGGATGGGAATTATTAACACTTCAGATACAATAATGATCGTTACACAAGAATTTTTTCTCTAAGACATTAAGTCATAATCCAGGGAGGTTTTGGGACTGACATTTGGGGGGGTGATGTTTGATAAACAACCCCAGGCTGTCCTGGAACTCACTGAGGAGCTGAAGATGACCTTGAACTCCTGATCCTCCTGACTCTACATCCTGCTGACTGCTGGGATTACAGGCCCTTGTCACCAAGCCCCATACGTGTGATGATAAGGATTGAGCCCAGGTCTTTATTCATTCTGTCAAGCCCTAGCCCAGATATCTGTCCTTGATGAACCTGAAGAAAGAAGCTAAGAAGTATGTCTTTGCCTATTATGGAGGGAGAACTTTTGGGATTCTAAAATAAATAATAAAATCTATCATCAGATAAGTTAGTAGGACAATGGTAGAAAACAAGTCTTTCTTGGGCAAAGGCACACTGGGGTTTCAACCACTTTATGTTTTCCTTGTCCTGTGTCTGCAGCTTCACGCCGCAGATGAATGAATCTTCCCTAGAATTGCATTTTCCCTTCCCAAACCCTACCCCTGACACATTGCTGCAAGTGGTTTAACCGTGGAAGGTCTTGACCTCTTTTCTTTGTCTCTCTGATTTAAGTGTGTCTGCTTCCTCGGGGCTACCAAGCTTAATCGGACAGCAAAGCCAGAGCCAAGGAGAACATCAGCCAATCCCAAAACAATGGGTGCCTTTCTCTGTTTGTCACATGAACAGTGTTGTACAATGACCATTGTCCCTCCAAGTCGGGAGGAAAGACACGGCTTCTCACAGACTAGCTATTCTCCGTAACCCGCTCCGGCCATCACCAAAATTAAAAATTGAAAGGAATAAAAAGTAGACATGCTATCTGGATGGAACACTGTAACCCCAAACAAGAATTCTAGTGCACTCCCAGGCCATTTTCACCATCCTGCCTTGCCGAGAATGTACATTCCCAGGTCTGGCACACCTACCAAACTGAAATCCAGAGAGAGGTCAGTTCTGCAGATTGTTCTCAAGCCTCTGAAGTATAGGAACATGGGCTGGATAGATGTGTCAAGCATTTCCAACCTCACCAATGGTATTTGTGCATCTGTTTAAGGGATGAACCAGAGGCAAGAAGATACCGACAGAGCATTACGTTGAGTGCCGAGGTTATAAATCTTAGTACAGAAAGCAAAAGATGCAAAGATGAGGGTACCAAAGAATGTAGGCAAAGAGACAGGGACACTCATCACACTAATGGCTGTCCAGAAGATCATGGGAATTTTAGAGAAAGAGGCTGGGCGCGAGGAGTGGAAGGAAGATGCTAGGACAGGCCACAGAGACTGAGATCATCAGAAAGTGACAGACCAGGCCAGCTTCCAAAGGCAAAGCAAAGAAAACCACAATCACTGCCAGCAACACCAACAACAACATAAGCATGTTGGGCTGGAGAGCAGCTCAGAGCCAGAGTGATGACCTCGCATGATACACACATTGGGTTTGCTCTCCAGCCATACATACACCCACAAAAAGTTTTCAAACTTCTAATTTTTTTAGTTTGTGTGCTTGATCAGAATACACCAGCCAAGCCATCAAAAAAAAAAATTTCAAAGATCATCTTTAACATTTTTTTAAACATTAAAATATAAACTTTTGTTTCACATCCCTAAACCTTAAATGTCAATGACTCAAAGCCTTTTACTACACAGAATGACATTCCTGCTTAGGTAAGAAGCTTCAGGCTGAGACAGTACCATCATGTGGCAAAATCATCTTTAAACCGGTCAAGAGAAAATCTAAATTCCACCCCTGGTGACACTAGAGAATCTATGAGTCCTGGCCATCCATCCCCTTCCTGTGAACTCCCTCCATGGTGGAAAGGTGCAAGAGCCTTCCAGGCTTGCTTTCTCACGATCAGGGAGGGACCTCTAAGCCAACTTTTATTTGAGTCTCACAAGGGTGCTCACATCTGGTCTCTATAACAAAATAACAGCAGTAAAATGTATAAAATTCCTTTAGAACTCAGATAGTGCTGTGAGGGACAGACAGACCAGTCCTGGGACTCCATAAATAGCTGCCTTAAAAATGATTCTCCGAGCCTTTGAAATGGTTCATCACCGCTTCCACTGGCATGTGTTTGCTGAGCCTATTGCCCTGCCTGCTCTGCCCCATCTATGCAAATCCTCTCTTAGCAGAACATTGCCCATGAGTACACCCAGCCCTCTTCTTGGCATGCACCAGGAGGCACTCTCAGACCTGCCTATGTGACCCTGACTACACGCAGCTTTACCTGGGTGAGTGTGTGTGTGTGTGTGTGTGTGTGTGTGTGTGTAGTATTTTAAGGTATTAACTCTTTCATGACAACTGCAATGTTTATTGTTTCACACTTACACACCTAATAAATATATGATGAAGGAAAAAGTGAAACTCAAACAAGTTCATTGCAAAAAAAAAAAACCAAGGTCCTGTCTTGTCAACAATTCCTCATTGAAAATAAAGTATTTTTGTAAGATCCAAACATGGTGGTACACTCCTGATGTCAGTTTGAGCTCTATGAGACCCTGCCTCAAGAAAAAAAAAAAAGTAAGCATTTAGAAAATTTGTTAAAGACCCATTATAGGAGCTACCACCTGCAACTGTATTTTGGAGCTGGTCATATCTTCACAGTTCATCTGGGTTGGGTATGATATTAATGACACGGTGTTTGGTCACCCCTACAATGAGACTTCCTGCCCTCCCCTAAGATCTGATGGTTCTAACAGATGCTAATATCCTATACACGCACCTTGCAAGATGAGGCATTCCACACTGAAATTCTATTTCCCTTGTCTTATGTGGGTGGGAAATGATTTATTGCTCTCTGAGGAGGAAATTGAGGTGGTTAGAATGCTTTACATAGTTTCTTTATCTGGGAGAATAAATCATTAAAAATGAAGTAGGAGAGAAATCAATAGACATTAATAGCGCTAACTACAGGATGTGGTGTCACAGCCACTCTTCCAGACTGGCTTGGGGCATGGCATTTATCATCCAGGAGCAGCCTCATGGCGTTGACAATCGTGCACATAAAGTTCAATAAGATAAAACACCACCGGTATGAATATTGCGTTTTCCTATGCGTAGCCTGTGCCATCTTTTCAGCTCCCTGAGTTAACCCTTCACCAAAATCATGTTAAAAAGCAGTAAGAATGGTCATCATGAAACTGATCTTCAGTGTTGCACATGGGGAAGAGATAAACAGAAAGGTTTCGGATTTGGAGGATGGATGGATGAGCGAGTGAGGGAGAGCAGATTCCCACAAGTCCAGGCAAGATGTGCGGCAGGGAGGTACTGAGGCAGAAAGAGGTCACTGGGGGCAAAGCATTGTGATTGGTGAATCCCAAGGACTCAGTTGAGTCTTACATCAATTCTTGAAACTAAGTTTTGAAAGTAAATACTCGGTCCACATTCTTGAGAACAGGCGAGTCCAGCAATGCATTCAGCTGCGGTGTTCGCAATTGGACAGCCGCAGGTATGTGTGCTCACTCATGGATGCTGCTGTCTCCCACCCGTGAATGGAATTCCTCCATATCTGCTGTATGTGGGGTTGCCGTGAGCCACGAGTTCAGCTTTGCTGCAGCAGCATTGCTCCCATTTGCATAATTCATTCTTAGAAAAAAAATTAGTGGAAACAGGAAAAATAAAAACTCGACTGGCAATTATAAGAATTTTACTCATAAATTTAATTTGAGACAGAGGCGGAAATTATTACGGATGCTAAAATAGGCGAAGCTTTCCACAGAATTGGATGTTAATTGACCTTGAATGGGCTAACTTTTGCGTACACGAGGAGGAAATAATCCAAGCAGATGATGCTTAAGAACGGAAAGTTCAAGAACGGAGGGCACACTGGATGCTGTGTCTGGACAACAAAGTAGAAGTAGAGAGTTCTGGCCTGTTCTGGCCTTTTCTGGCCAGGATCCCTCATATCACACAGCCCTGTATTTAGACCTGCTTTCAGGGATGTGTCCTTGTGGGAAAGTGAGAAACAGTACTGAACCAGTTACTCTACATATGCCAAAGTGCCTTATACACTGAAAAGCATGGGGCAATGTCAGCTAATTTTTATTGATATTGGCATCTCCACTTCAGCACCAGGACACTGTTAATCACAAACAAGACCATCCCGAAGTCTAATTGTATTTCTCTGCCATACATTAGCACCTACTGTGATGCTGAGCATGCAGTATGACTTCAGTATTGTGTGGTGTTTTACAAGTCCACTTAAGACAGTCTAGATCAGTCATTGACCTGTGGGTCATGACCCTCTTGGGGATTGCATATCAAATATTCTACATATCAGATATTTACATTATGATTCATAAAAGTAGTAAAATTACAGATATGAAGTAGCAATGAAATAATTTCATGGTTGGGGATCACCACAACATAAGAAACTGTACTAAAGTGTTACAGCCTTAGGAAGGATGAGGGCCAGTGAGATAGAATGTGTTCTTCCCTAATAACTTTATAGATCATGTCTACACAAGTAGTAAAGTCTGTACTGACTTCTCTACCACTCCTAATAGATACATAGGAATTATCCCTAACATTTTGTGTGGCAGGAAATCACCAGCTACTGTTCATTCATTTGTTCTTCTCCCAATTTTTGAGGGGCATTTATTAAAAAACTTCTACATTCCCGCCACTTGAGTAAGATCTTTCCTTAAGGAATGAAGGACTCACCAACTTGCTGGGAATGTCATTCAGATAACAACATAACTGGTGCTCTATGAAAGCTGTCCACAGAGATGAATGGCAACTCACGGGATGCACACTGCTCATGGGAGAAATAGATCAGAGGGAAAGTCTGATTTGAGTGTATCTTCAAAGATAAATAGAAAGCAGACAATTGCTTACACAGAAAAGAAGGCCACAGACATTCCCAACAGAAAGAACCATCTCACCATGAGGCCATGAAGAAAGAAATGGGTGCAGTGCTTTTGGGAACATATGAGATCTGCAGGGATTGGAGGGCTGGAAGCAAGAATACAGAGAACAGCACAGAGATGGTACAGAGGTAGTCTTTGAGGGACAGTAATGAGGCTGACAGTAGGCTTTGTGCTAGAACAAGGTTTTCCTCCAACCCTGACTCGGGGACCGCATTTTCAACAAGCCCCTAGGAGACACTGATGATCACCACCTAGTGATCTGTCAAGGGCTTAAGCAAGGGGATTATGTGATCAGATCTATATTTTAGAAATGTCTCATCAGACTGAAGCACCGATCTGAAGAAGGCAAACCCACCACTGTGAAATGAGCAAGCGACTCTCTTTGGCATCACAACCACCTTGGGACTCTCTGAATGTGCTCAGCTTCACCCAAGACTTTCTGAATCACAGAGGGGCCAAGGTTTACACATGGATGAACCATAGGAAACTGCTATTTGTTTAGATTTTTTTAAAAAAATGATCAAGTGTTGGTAATTTCTCATGGGAAAAAACCCATAATGGGAACATAATGAGATCTGCAGGGATTGAATCTAATATTTTAAAACAAAATCCCTTCATGTTTCTGATGTACCCCTGAGTCTGAAGGCATACAAGTGGCTTAATGTACCCCTTTCTACCTATCATTAGTTAGCCTGCAAATATGGACGTTACATAACTCATGCACTCCAAACAAATGTTGAAAGTGAAAAAGGGGTGCAAAACACAGCCAGCAACAAAGTAAGGCTACCAATAGGAAAGCTTTTAGAACCAGAAAGCATACCAAAGCTCTTTCTCTACCTCCCCCGACACAAATTCACGCACCATAAAACTGATGTCAAAGAGAGGAGCAACCTGCCTGAAGTCACACTGAAAACTTCATTGAAAGACTCAGTGCTATGTGCTTGTGTGTGCATTGAATCAGGTGTTGAGATTTGTGTCTAAAGAGTTCGGGATTTGCTTTATAGAGGCTTACCGCCACGTGAAGACAGCATTGGCATATTTAAGAGGAAGTGGGGCACCAGAGGCTCATAAAGCAACTACGCATACTCATTTTGAAAATAAAACCAAAGAAATGAGTACAAACCCATTGAAGTATAAAAGATGCTTCATAAATGTTTGAATGAATAATTGACCTCTTAACCATAGGCTAGAGAAACGATGCCAATGCAAAAGGTTTCAGAGGAAGTGTAGAGGCTGTCACTTCCCACAGTCTTTGGCATCCAGTCAAGAACTAGCTTCAGATCCCAGCCCCTCCACATACACTTTCCACTCTACTGAAAGACTGCCAACAACATATGTGAACTAAACTGAGCAACCCATCATATCCTAGGCAGTGGTGAAACCTGCAGATGAGATCAGCCTTCAAAGTCCTTCTCAATAGAAGCGTCAACTAATACTTGCCGATAGCCAACAAAAGGGAGAAGAAAAGCAAAACAACCATTAATGCTGGCTCAATAATAAAATGATAATAATAATAATAATAATAGCCAACCCTTCCTCTATGTGGCGCTTGTCAGGGCTTCCCATGCACTAACTCCTTTAGCTCTAGAGTGAGCACTATTATTTCACCTTAATTTTATAGACAGGTATACAGGTGTGTTAGTAAGCTACACCAAACCACACAATTGCCAAATAGCAGAGTGGAGCCTTGAACCCAGATCACCTGATCCTAGCAGTTTACCCAGGGAATTCCTTGCCCTTGTAAGCAAACCAAAAGCAGGGTGTAAGCTGACTCCTTGGAGCATGCCAGTCAGGCTGATGGTATTTCTGGGCAATGTTGTGTGGCTTGCTCCTTTTATCCATAAGGAACAGGAATGCAGGGTTTTGTCTGAGAATGCTATATACAAAGTAAGACCTGGCATAAAGGAACCAAAGATGTCATTGTCTGCCCAGACACAGCGTGGCCATTATTGCCCCAAAGCAGAAATGATGCCTCATTCAGGCCTAGAAAATTCCAGGCTTTCACTGTCTCTTTAAAACTGTGGGGATTCGAGTGAGGTTCTGTGTGAAAGAAGCAGCAAACACGCTTCCCCTGTTTCTGTTCAGTAGGTTATTCAGGAAAATATTCACAGAAAGAAAAATGAACACAAAAAGTCCCAAGCCGGGTGTGTGAACGTCCTAGAGTGAAGAGATTTAAAAGAAAATGGCCCACGGGGGGGGCACATTTCACTCAAATAAATAAGTGTCCCTGTCAGTGTTCCCTCAAGAAACAAGGACCCAAAGGTCTGTGAATCTGCCTGAACCCTGACACCCTAAAGGCAGGAAGAGAGCCCCAGCCCACAAATATAATCTGAATATCAAGTACTAAAGAAAGAAAAGTTTAGAATACAAGTCAAGAACCCAGAGTAGTACATGGCAGACTTCAGAGGGAGGCCAGGCCAATGCTGCATTTTACTCTCCGATGTCCGCCAAATCTCCCTGCACCCCCCAATGTCACAATCAACGTGAGCAAACACAGGCAAAGCAACACAGAGGCACAAAAACACACAAAATAAAATGCATAACAAGGAGATCTTCCCTGGAGTCCCAGATAACAAAACCAAACACAAACAATGTCAATAAATCCCTGGGAAACAGACCATCCGTGTCCCACTTCCCTTGCACCAAGGTATCCTGGTTAAGGGGAAACGTGCCCTCCAGCCCCAAAGAAGCCTCCCAGCAATCTCCAAGCCCAATGGCCTCCAGAGTTGAGTTTGTTTAACTCTTACCTGGTCCCGAGATGCTGCGATTGGCAGCGCAACCTGTTTTCCACTGGTCTTCACCCACTCCAGCCCAGATTCAGAATCTGTTCTCAACAGCGCCTCTGGCCTCCAAGCAGAGTTCCAAGAGAAAGCGATGTTTGTGGCTCTTGTTTAGGTTCTGAAGATGGGGGCTCGGGAAAGGGGTCCGGTTCTCGAGCCCCAGTTTCGCACACAGACCGAGTCCTGCTGCTGCAAACTTGAACAAGGTTTTCCCTGTCTGGCTGGAGATGCTGGTGTAGGAAAGTAGTAACCGGAGCCGGGCTGGGATGCAAGCAGTTGCCGCTGCTGCAGCTGCTGCCTCCGGGACAGTGGCCTCTGGGGAGGAGGGAGGGGTGTAGCTCGCTCGCAGTCCTCCAAACCTGAAGTCTCCTTCTGGCCGGATTCCTGGAACCCCTTCAGTGACCCAAACACGAAGTTAGCAAACTTGGAGTCACTGCAGGACTTGAGAAATAGCGTAGTGCGGTGCCAGACACGGTGCCAATGCTAACGCCGCGACAAAGTACTCCGGGGGGGGGNGGATCTAGACTCTCTACAAGGATTCGGGGGACAGGGTTAGCGCCTGCCAAATGGACAGGACAGAGAGTCCCCCCATGTGCGAAAGCGCAAAAGTGGGACAGAGAAGGGATGGGGATTAGGCCGAGCCACGGTGCACGGAGCAGCAGCTAAGTGACTGGGAAGGTGGAGAGGGAGGAGGGAGGCGATTGGAGGGTGACCGGCCAGCTTTGCGGGGCGGGCGGAGGGACAGTTTCCCCGTCACCGAACTCCCTGCGGGTCTCTGCCAGGTCCCCGCTCCACGATTTCTTGGGGAATAGCTCCCTCTGCCGACCGCCCAGGAGGCCCGGGAGACTGGGGGATAGACCCGAACACGCCGGCTCCACCTCCCACTTCCCCTCCAGACTGAAGAATTCCATCGCGACTGAACAACCCCGAACCAGACAAAGCTTTCTAGTTGTTAGGAAGTAGTTTCTTAATTCTACTCACTTCCAAACCCATAGGAAAGCGTCCGAAGGTCTCATTCTCAACGCCAGATAGCCAGACAACTCTCTCCTTCCAGGCTTCTCTTTCTGGCGTTAACAGAAGCTCTCTCTCCAAGTTCACAGGCAAGCCGAGTTTTTCTTCTTCGCAGATGATCCAGACTCCAGATTGTGTTCAGTAAATTCATACGGAAATGAAGGAACACTCTTATTTCCTGAGGCAAAGTGAAAATGCTCGAACCGCACTTGCCCCCATCGTCTTTACCCTTCCCTGGAATCACTGGCGAGCTTGTGAGCTGTCTGGTTGACTGGGTATCATAGTTGGGCTCTGGAAGCAGTATCTTCACTTATCTTTGGGAGACCTCCTTTAAGCTGACCGGTTGCTTGTCTGTATGTTGTCTCTGTCCTCTCTGTCTGTCCAGCTAGTTAACTAGGTGTTACCTTAACTTATCTTTAGAAGATAGTGCCTTTGCCGCAAGCCCTACAGTTCGCATGGGAAGGTCATTCAAGCCCTGCTCACAAGTAGGCCCTGATGGCGCTAGGGCCCACAGACCTTCCTTGCCCAGAATCTGAACTCTGAAACTAGGACAAATAAGCCTCAAAGTGACTAATGCATAGGGCAGTTTTCTACAGCTCTCGGACTAATACCAGTTCATACCGTTTATTCCCCAAAGCTTGCCTTTAAAAAAAATACAAGTCTACTATTCCCCTTCTGTTTCTATCAGTTTAAATGCACATTCAGCCTATTGGTCCGTGTTTGGTGTGCAATTTGATGTGTTTGGAACGATATGAACATCTGGGTAGGCATTAACAAGTGAGAACACCAATAATTCCATACCACCCCATCCTACCCCAAAAGCTAACTTCCAGATTCACCTCTGTTTTGTCCAGTGAGGTCTTTTTTAAAGGTTTATTGTATTTTTCTGTATCTTGTTGCAGTTGGGGGTGTTGGTGTGAAGGTCAGCGACAACTTGTCAAAGCCTGCTCTCTCCTTCCACCCAGGGAATCAGATGTGGGTCAGCAAGCCTGGCAACAAGCAGCTTTACTTCCTGAACCATCTTGCCAGCCCCTCTGAATTATTTCCTGTAGCGACATATTGTATGCATCTTTTCTAGTATTGCATGTCTATGGCAGTACACGGTACAGTCTCCATGTTTGACTCCCTTCACTCAGAATGTCTTTACAGTTCATTACCTATGTTACCCAAATGCAAACTTTGTCTCTTTTTTAGTCCTGAGTTGTGTTCAGTTGTACGGATAACAGCACAAATTGTTTCCCTATTTAATAAATGTTGATGACCATCTGGTTTAAGTAAAATAAGTCTTCACACTTTATTCTCTTTTGTTTCTAACTTTGTTTAGCTCTCCTACTTTTTGTGGTGTAGGGGCCATTAGTTTATATTTTCCATGTGAACTTCATAGTTGTCTTGTCACTGTTTTAAAAACTGATTTTAGAACTGAGAGTGCCTTGAACCAACAGAACAATTTCTTTTTCTTCTGTTGTTTGCTCACTGGTCACCTTAAGGAGAATTGCTATATGATTGACACTGAATCCTCCAATCTACAAACATCTCTATCTTCATTAACTCATATACTCTTTAATTCTTCTCATGAATATTTTATAGCTTTCATCATGGGGAATTTGCATATCTTTTAAAATATATTTGGAAGTAATTTAGCAATTTGTGATGCTATTGAAAACAAAAATATTTTGGAATTCTAATTTCCAATTGTTTATTGTTGGTACAAAGAAATAACTGTTGGGGGTAGCTTCGTATTATACAACTTGATTAAATGTATTCATTAATTCCAGTGGTTTTTGCTTTTGTTTTCATCTTAAAAGAGTCTTTCAGATTTTCTACATACAAATAAATTCAGTTTTTCACCTTTAATTTCTTGCCTATTCTACTGGGTAGGACCCCAAAGCACCTCTGAATAAAAACAGTAGGAGTTACCTTTACATACCTTAGGTCATGTCTTTCTCACTGTTCTATTGCTGTGAAGAGACACCACGACCAAGAGACTTATAAAAGAAAGCGTTTCATTGACGACTTGCTTACAGTTTTAGAGGATGAGTGTCTGACCATCAGAATAGGAAGCATGGTGTTAGGCAGGCATAGCGCTGGAACAGTAGCTGAGAGCTTACATCTGATCCACAAACAGGAGAGAGGGAGAGAGAGAGAGAGAGAGAGAGAGAGAGAGAGAGAGAGA
>LOJH01021188.1:0-20419 GCA_001685095.1 Ellobius talpinus | reverse complement strand
CTCCATAGATGCTGGATGAGTGGATGAGGATGCAGTGCTCCATAGATGCTGCTGCATGGGTGGATGAGGATGCAGTGAATGCTCCATAGACACTGCTGGATGAGTGGATGAGGATGCAGTGCTCCATAGACGCTGGATAGGTGGATGAGGATGCAGTGCTCCATAGACGCTGGATGAGTGGATGTGGATGCAGTGCTCCATAGATGCTGGATGAGTGGATGAGGATGCAGTGCTCCATAGATGCTGGATGGGTGGATGAGGATGCAGTGCTCCATAGATGCTGGATGAGTGGATGAGGATGCAGTGCTCCATAGATGCTGCTGGATGAGCGGATGAGGATGCAGTGCTCCATAGATGCTGCTGGATGGGTGGATGAGGATGCAGTGAATGCTCCATAGACACTGCTGGATGGGTGGATAAGGATGCAGTGCTCCATAGACACTGCTTGGTGATTAGGTGAGGATGCAGTGCTATTAAAGGCAATGGCTGTTAGGGAACCAGAATGCCATAATCAGCCCTGAGGAAAATTCCATTAGGTTGCTCTTTGAAAGCAATTATAATTGTTTCCTGTTGTATGGATTGGGTTATAAAAGTTAGCTTCACCATCAGCACCTGGCTGTAATTAACTATCAGATCCATAACATAGCCTTTATGGCAGTAATGAAGCAATTAAATTACTTACCTGTAAGACAAGGTAGTTTCAGTATCATTTTTGATTAGCCGTTAACAAAGTTTTAGATTTTCCTCTCCATTTCTATCAAACTTTTGTTTGCACCTTAGACTACCAAATGAAACCTAATTCCTCTTAAATCATCGTTTCAGTAGAATCAGCCATGTTGTCAAGCAAACAAATAAGCATCCCTTGTCCTGTGCTATTCCTACCGGAGGGAAAATATAAACCAACTGGAGACAGTAATCATCTTAGGCCTTTGACTTGGCCTAATAACACACCTATACTGTGGCCCAGACATGTTGCAGAGAATGTATTATCTTCCAATATGTGTCCTGTACCACAGCCTCAGGGAGGCTTTTGTGTGCTCTCTGATCACAGTTGTAAAGACAAGTTCCCCAGACCACTTAGCTGCTAGGCAGCAGAGCCGTGTGACAAGCCAGCTCAAAAGCCAGTGTTCTTCCCCCTGCGTGTTGCCTTCTTGCTTGTGCTGTATTTAAGCATGACAGTTTAGGGTTTGACATCAAAGGTATTTGAATGTAAGAATATAAGACTACAAATAATAGATAAATTTAAGTTAATCCATGGAAGAAAACCTGGGAAACATAACCTTTAAGTTTGAGAAAGGAAACTCCTATGAGAGCTGACAGAGGAAGCTGACAGAGACCTGTAGAGCAGTGTTTGAAGCCCCGGAGAAGCAGCTGGGTCCCATAATTAAAGCTTTTTTTTATTATTACCAGCACATGATCTTCCCCAAGAAGTAAATACCCTAGAACGAGATGGCCCAGAAACCATCTCAGAAGACTTCTGAAGAAGTCTCAAGTAGAAAGCTGTGTTGAATGCTTTGTAGTCCCTTTCCCCTGAAGTCAGGTGATGCTATGGTGGTACCATCACGAGCTGGTACAATGGCCATGATGTTGGGGATGGATTGTTCAGGCGGGGGTCAGCATTCCTGTCTGCCTTAGACACTACCACAGCCATAAGAATTGCTCACCAAAAGGCTGTGGGTTCTCATGCCCCCCTCTTGGGTCCCATGTGTTTCCTTGGGAATTTAGACATTGAAGATCTTTTCCAGAGAGACTTTGAACAGCTACTTAGGATGGCTGGCCTCTCAAGGCCAGGGCAGCTTTTATTTTATAATTACTCTTGGGCACTACAGTGTCTCCTTTTGTTTCCTACAATCATTTGCCAAGCAGCATTTTCCCAACATCCTTATGCTTTCTTTTTCCAGCTCTGCCCTGCCTCATTCCCGCTCTGTTCATTCCTTTCCCTCTTCAGATCATTGGTCACCTCTCTGGTCAATGTGTTAGAGCTAACAAATGGAAGACAGCTTAAAAAAACAAAAAACCCAAAACTTATTACAGTGCTAAAAGATGCCAGCTGTAGTCACCAAATAGTGACTGGCTAAGGATTTGGTATTATTTATAATAGTTACAATGGACATTTTTTCATTGTTGGTTTTCAGTCTTTGGTCATGGATCTTATCTCTCTTCTAGGAATTTGAACGCCCATCCATCTTTGTGTGACAATTTTCTTGACTTCCACAGGGTGTGTTTGACGTGGACAAGAAAAACGGGCTGACACTGATTGAGCTCTGGGAAGGCCTGACTGTCGATGACATAAAGAAGAGCACCGGCTGTGACTTCACGGTAAGTGTTTCCGTGAACAGCGCCCGCCCCTTACGCCGGATCACAGCCTGTGTGAAGAAATGCTTATGGGACACAAGCCATCTGTTTCTGAGCGTCTAAGGGGCTGATCTGAGCAGGAGCAGGAAAGGGGGCCTCCTGTGAGAGCCGCTAGAATAGGCAGTGTGTGAGTTAGGCCAGGGCTGCCGGCTGTGGGGTGGGAGCAGGAGGACACACCAGGAGCTAAGGGGGACAGAGGACAAGCTCCCGATCATCTGCCCTGCGTGAAGTCCTGGGAGTCATCTGTTCTTTGTCAGGTGGGGCTAATCATGATGTGAGCCCCTTGTGGAAAAGTAATACTTGCTCAATCTTACACCCACCTGACCAGGGCATTTCTCTCGTGTCACCTCTGGGTCTTTACGCCCATCTGTATGTTAGAATGTAACAAGTGCAGGAAAATAATAGTGTACAGAAAACTCAGGAGTGAGAAACCCAGTAAATCTAAAGGGAGGATTTCTATTAAAATTTTTGTTGTTACACTTATTTATTTATACTTTAAAATTGTATTTATTTATTTATTGTGTGTGCGTAGAGGTGCTTATAAATCTTCAGATACCTTCCTGTTAGGGTTGACAGATGCAATTAACTTAAAGTTAACCAAGGTAAATGGAATATATATGTCTCTAAAATAATAAGTGACAGAACCCATTTACTAATTATAGTGAAATATAATAAGATAAAGTTAGAAAAATGCATTTAACAAACATTGTTTGATACGGTGTTCATAGATTTCATATTTAACTTCCTGTGCACACAGGTTTGTTTGTACCTACAAGTGCATAACAAATTTCCTTGAAAGGACTTTGTTGTATAATTCATTGGTACATAGTAACCACTCCTGGTACTGTACCGTGGTCTTTTGTTTACTAACCTTTTCTGAATTTCCCTTTGGAAAAAAAGCAGTATTCCAGCAATACCTTGCTTGAAAAGCAAATTTTAATTAGCTTTCTCATCACCTCAGGGGAAGGAAGGGGATTTATTTCTACTTGAACTGTTTAGGATTTCTTACTCCAGTGAAACAAGCAAACAGTTCTTGATCAACCGTTCTTTTTTCTTGTTTTGTTTTCCCTCTGTGTAGAATAGGAACCCTCTGTCAGTTAACACCTTCAGAGATCTGCAGAAATTTCAGTTTCTGCTGCAAATGAATATACAACACAAGACCCTCATTATCTAGCTATTTGTTATTCATGTGGGTGATTCAGAAAGAAATTTGCTGTTTTTGTTATATACTCACATGGGGGTGGTTGAGTGTACAAACCTTGCTAGTTGTCCTATCTTCGTAGATTTGAAAATGTCCCATGGTCCTTCTTATATTCCAGTATCATCCCTTCCTTTTACTGACCTATCAGGCCAAGAAGTTTTCTTTATTAATTAACCAATGAAAGCAACAGATAGAAGACCCTCCTACATCAGACCCTCCTACATCTGTCAGGATCAACATTCCTGTCCTCAAGCATTTCTTTGTGATGGAAACATTTAAAATCCTTTCCACCAGTGTCAGGACATACGTGCACTTTGCTGTTATAAATACAGGCAGTCACGCCAGTGCACAGCAGCATATCACATGTTCTAGCAATAACTAACTCGGTACTCAGCGGTCGCTCTAGCTCATCCCTCTCTCCCTTCTCCCAACCTCTGGGAGCCACCATTATACTGGCACCTCCTGTGACTTCCTACTTTCTCTTTTCTACATACAAGTGAGATCATGCAATACTCATTTTAATGTGCTGCTTTGCTTATTTCATTTAAAACATTGACTTGCAGTTTTGTGGGTGTTGCCACAAAATTCAGTAATTCATTTTTTTATTAATAGTATTCTGTGGTACATGAATACCATTTTCTATATTAGTTCATTAGGTGGTAGGCATGCAGATTGCTTCTCTTTCTTGGCCCTTATGAATAGGGAATGTAGTTATATCATTGCTATAATGGTCTTATCATCTGTGTAGTAAGATTGCTAGATCGTATGCTGATTCCATTTTTAATTTCTGAAGAAATCTTAAACTCATGTTCAGTGATGTACAATGTCTTTGCTATTCTGTTCCTATCAAATGTCCCTGCTGTATCCTTGCCAGCACTTGCTTCTTTGTGATTTTACACTTGGTCTTAGCAGAAAGACCAAGAGCAATAATATCTCTATTTCTTTGATAATAGCTAATCTAACTGGGTTGAACTAGTATCTCATTGTGGCTTTGATTTTTTTAAATGATTACTAATTTTATATATAACCTGTTGGCTTTTTGTATATTTTGCTTTCATGTCTACTTAGATATATTGTCCACTTTTTTTGTTTGTATGTGTGCTTGTTTTGAGACAGGGTTTCTCTGTGTAGCCCTGGCTGGCCTAAAACTCACTCTGTAGACCTGGCTGGCCTCAAATTCAGTGTTCTACCTGCTTCTGCCTCCTGAATGCTAGGATTAAAGATGTGGTACCCCCTACACCCAGCCATGTTGCCCACTTTTAATTGTATTGAGAAATGTTTTTGCTGTTGATTTGTTTGGATTCCATATATGATTCCATATGAATTCTGGATATTGACTTTTTGTCATGGGTGTGTTAATTGTCAATCCTTTGTGAGAGCATGCACATGGAGGCTTATCCCATTGTGCATTGTTCTCTCTTTGCTTGGTCCTCTGCTCTGAAGCTTCTTCCTTGTTTTCTTCTGGGAGTTTTATAGTTTCAGAGTCTTGTATTTTGCATTTTGTGATGGGGAAGAGGGGGTCTAATACAGTTTTGCACGAGGACATCCGGGTCTCACAGCACCATGTATAAGAAACCTAGCCTTTCCTCAGTGTTTTCAGTTTTGCAATATTGTTAGTGCGTTTGTCAAAAGCAAGTGACTTTAGATGACTGGCCTTTATCTTTTCCCCCAGGTCTATGTCTGTTTTCATAAAAACACCATGCTGTTTCAGTTGCCATAGATTTACAGTACATAAAATCACCACACTATTTCAGTTTTCATAGATTGCCGGTATATTTTAACTCAAATATTGTAATGCTTCCTGCTTTGCCGTTGTAGCTCAAAATGCCCTTGGCTATTCAAGTATTTTTGTGGTTCCATTTAAATTACAATATTGCTTCTGGTTCTATGAAGAAGGTGACTGGTATTTTGAATAAGAACTTCATAGCTAGAGATGCCTCAGTGGTTAAGAACGCTTGCTGCTCTTGAGTAGGACCTAACTTCAGTCTTACACCCACATACATGGTAGCTTTCAAGTGTCTGTAATTCCAATTCCAGGGGATTCAGTGCCCTCTTCTGGCCTCCACAGGCATCACACACACATGATGCGCATATATGCATGCAGGGAAAACACTCATGCACATTTTTTAAATAATCACATTAGATCTATAGATTACATTGAATAGTGTATACATTTTAACTATATTTGTTCTTCCAATACATGATCATAAGATAGCCTTCCATCTCTTTATCATCTCCAGTTTCTTCAGGGCATTATAGTGTTCATCTATGCTTGGACATTTGGGTAACCTCTATCTCTTCACCACTGTGAATATTGCTGTTATAGATCCTAGTATACAACATTTCTTTGAGATCCTGTTCTTAAATGTTTTGGACCTATCCCCAGAAGTAGGGTGACTGGGCCATATGCAAGCTCCATTTTTAATTCTGTGAGGAACTCCCATGCTCCACAATAGCTGCACCACTTTGGCTTCTAACCACCAGTTCTCAGGGCTTTCCTTTGCATTTCTCTTACAATCACTGGCTTACAGAATTGTTTGTGTATTGGCCATCTGGGTACCTACTTTGTGACACCATGACCCAATATTTTCACAGCCAAGGAGTCTTGTTCACTTCTCTCCCCTTGTGCTCACATTTTGAAAGAAGGCTCTTCCCAAATATTTATCAAATAATAATTAACTTGGGCTACTCACCAAGGGCCACGCTGCCAAAGAAAAAATGACAGCCATCAGTTGCCAGTAACTTTGTTCAGCTAGGTGTGTAGCTTCATGAGTCTCTCTCCCAACCGTGTGGGAATGTAACTGACTTGACCTCCTGTACTATTGCTTGTCATTGTGTCCATACTTGTATTAGTCATTGTGTGCTTCATGGGCCAAAGTGGGAAGGGGGAGTGATTTCCTACCACCTTAAAGTCTGCGATCTCTGCAATGTCATTTGCAGTGCATGTTAAGTTAAATTGGTTAGTCACTTATTTCTTTGCTGCTGAACACATGAGTTATATAAAGTAGGATTCCTTTAGTCTGTATCTGTTGACCACATTTGAAACTTACTATTTCCTTCAGTCTTTATTTCTTAATTAAAAAAACATAAATTAAAAATAAACTTGAGCCGTACTTGAACATCCTGTAGTAGGGTAAACTTTGATCTTTTCTTTCTCTCTTTCACCAGGTTTCACCAAAACTCATGCCAATGCAGCAGATCTCAACTTGAAATATGGAGAGGACGTTTGTCCCAGGATGCAAAGATTTCCTTTTGAACACATAGGATTTAATTAAAAGGATGTCAGTAATCAAAATTGTATATTTAACAAGAAGTTTCGACTGGTTTTCTTCTAATATTTTTGGGTGCGTGCAGCCATAGACTGTTCTCTTGAGTGTGTTCTAATGTTTCCACGAAAAACAATAGGGAAACATTCACTGTGGTCTTCTTTCATAGTGCTAAGAAGGTTGTCTTTGCCATTGGCGCTCACATTGAATGGATGTTCATCTTTTATGCTGTATATACCAAACCATGACGTAGCAGTCCTGAAAGAAAGTTTTCATGTGAATTTGTGGCTTAGGCAGAATACTTTTTGGGTGACTATATATCTTTTGCCTTCCTCTTGTTTTGAGAGAAAGCTCTGATTTGGTGATTTTGCTTGCCTCTTTAAAATGTCCTCCTTCCCTCCACACTTCCTATAGCCAGATAGATACCCAAGAAGGCAAACAGGAACGTCTCTGGGAAGAGTAAGCAGAGGAAAGAACAAGGCATAGATCTACCAGGGCTGGCATACCACCAGATGTTGCCTTTAAACAACCAACCATCTACCTATGTGCACTAACTACAGGTAGAGGACTAGAAACCTCCTGACATACTTGCCTAGTTCTCCTGTTTTCAGATGCTGTGCTATACTTTGTATTCAGAAGACTTTATTTCTGTTATTGAGTCTCAGTGCTTACTTATACAACATCTCCTAAGCCAAAAAGAACTGTGGGCAATTTATCATGAGTCCTAAATCTCAATGGCAGCAGTGTTTACAAAAATGATCCTCCAAGATATTTCCCTAGTAGGCTCTTCATTCTGCTTATCAAAGATTGTAAATAGTGAATGCCTTTTTCTACAGAAAAAAAGTGATATTTCATCTGCTTGAGCGAGTTCACTTAGCAGAGTACTATTACTTTAGCTTTATCTGTGTAGGGGAAAAGATGGGAGAGTCTCAGATCTGAGTTGTTAGCAAATCTTTGTGTTGGGGAATGAACACAGTGGCTTGGGAGTATAAGGGATGCTCCTTCCCGAAGTAGCCTCAGTCCCAGACAGTTACCAGGAAGCGTCAGTTCAGAAGCTCCCTCAGGATCAGATGGGTGAAAGCCTAGGCACCCTGAAGCCAGGCTGGACAGCTGGTGTCTGCACATTGGAATATACCGTTCTTCTGCTACTAATGATAAGAATGTATGCATGCTTTAGGTGATGGGTGTCATTGAATCTCACTTCTCAAGTATAGGCACAGCTAACCTGTACAGTATGTGAAGAAGACAGGCTTCCCCCCCATAGTACTCTCTGCGCAGTACTGCCTTTCTGACTGGCTCCATGGTTGAAGGCATCCACTGCCAGCACTGATAAGAAGAACCTGTCTTAGAAGGCACAAGGGCCGTGAGAGTAAATATGTCTATGGTAGAGGAAACGTTTGAAAATATTATTGTTGATATGGATATGTCTTCAGATGTACTTGCTTATCATTCCAGTCTGTTACTTTAAGACAAGGGGCTTCTAAGACTGTTTCCAGCGTTGTCCACGCCTGAATAGGTGACTCAAGAGTCTTGTTCAGAGTGCCATATTTTTAAAAACATGTTAAGCGATACAATAAAAATTACAGATTAACAGAGATAAAATGTGTTGTTCTCTTTTCTCACTTGGGAATGGTGTGGTTCCACATGGGGAAACACAACAATGGCTGTTAGAATGGCCACACATTAGATCAGAAATCAAGTCATTATTGTTTCTTTCTTCATTTTTTTCAGGGAGCAGGAGGTATTAATATGAAGTCTATGCAGTCCCAGCTGTCCTGGAACTCATTATGTAGACAGGCTGGCCTTGAACTCATGGAGTTCTGCCAGCCTCTGTTTCCTAAGTGCTGGTGGGATTAAAGGCATGTACCACCATGCTTGGCATTAACTTTTCTTTTTGCTATACCAAATAGATAAATTTACATTCTAGGAAGAGCAAAAGAAACATTACCTAAATGAATTCTGCTGTACCTTGCTCCCTATCACAGCCAATCATGTCTGTGAAAATTGATTGTCAAGCCTTCATATGTAAATTTTTTTGCTTTATCTGACATTTTTCTTATGGTACATTTCCATTAATCAAGTAGCATGTTGAGTTTTATTGCAGTTTTAAATGTCTTCTTGTAGTCTGTCCAGTATCTATTGCTTCTCCACTAACAGTCTTTTCTTCCTGGCCAGAATCCTGGAACCGGAGACAGGTTTCTTATTTCTTTTTTCAAGACAGGATTTCTCTGTGTAATGCTGGCTGTCCTGGAATTCTCTCTGTTAGATCAGGCTGGCCTATTAGTCACAGAGATCCACCTGCCTCTGCCTCCTGAGTTTTGGGATTAAAGGTGTGCGCCACCATTGCCCAGCAAGGGGACAGGTTTCTAAGATATCGTTCTTGATAACTCTCCTCTGTCTACTCTATGTTCAGGAATTGTCACGTGATATAGGATATCAGATTATTTCTCCCATGTTCAAACACAGTGAGAGAGAAAAGAGTTTTCTTCCTCTTCTTCCCAGAAGCCAGAATAATCTGATGTGGTTTTAGCATGTATTTAAACACATACATATGCACACATACATGCACATCCACACTGCTGCTTTGTCATTGCAAAGGAGGAAGCTGACACACAGGAACTGTGGAGGGAACATTCTGGTTATCTTCTGGCCCTGAGTTCAGGTTGTACCTAAGCCAGTTTCCCTCCAGCTGACCCATAAACCAGCTTCCCAATCTTCCATTTTGTTTGGCACTTGTCACCACAATGTATGTTAATTCAGCCTTTGTGGTTTTGAGTTCCGTGTGGGACCTGGAGTCTTACAGGTTTGCATAGTGTGAACAAAACAGGCTGTACCCTGAGTCCAGAGAACACATAAGCACAGGAGTGGGTACTACCAGTGGGTACTACCAGTGGGTACTACCAGTGGGTAATAGGTTTATGTTGACTTTCCTCTTATGGTTGTTCACTCTAAAGGTATGTTATATACCAGTGACAATTAAGCAGAGGTTCAATCAGTGGATAGGTTGCTTTGGGACTAATATTACTTTTTTATAAGCTATGATCTGACATTTCTTAAGCTTACTTTTGTTATCATCTATCTTTAAAATGAGATTATTCTGTTTTCCATGGTGGTTCCATAAGATGAAATTAATATATTTGACTTCACAAAAGTCTTACAGATCTTTCAAAAACACTATGCCATATTAGCTTAGTGTGGAATTGATTGGTCCTATTCTTAGACTTCACTGTCTACCCTGCCTGTCTATTGGAGGCCACATTAAATACCAAACATCAGGATAAGCATAAATACCAACAGTGGTAATATCTTCAGGTATGTGTGACATGCTTGAAGTCTCTCCATCTAAAAGTTAGACATATCTATCTATGGAATCTTCCAGAGATATTTTGTGAATCTTTGAGATCTCTGAATAACTAACTGGACAGATGAAGTCCTTTGTGCGACCATGTTTGATTGTGGATGCTAAAAAGGCTTGATAATGGTCACTGTGATCTTCAGTGGAGTAGCCTTATGGTAGTTTGGATGTAATTGGTCCCTATAAGCTCAAAGGGAGTGGCATTATTAGAAGGGGTGGCTTTGTGGAGTAAGTATGACCTTGTTGGAGGACATGTGTCACTGTGGGGGCAGGCTTTGAGGTTTCTTATGTTCAATATGCCACCCAGTGTCATAGACCATTTCCTGTTGCCTGTGAGATGTAGGACCCCCAGCTATTTTACCAGCACCGTGTCTGTCTGCAGGTTGCCATGCTCCCTGCCAAGGTGATAATAGACTGAACCTCTGAACTATAAGCGAGCCACCAAAATTAAATCTTTCCTTTTATAGGAGTTGCCATGGTCATGGTGTCTCTTCACAGCAATAGAAACCCTAACTAAGACAACCCTCTTGGAAAGGACCTCAGGCTATGGTTTCCTGGCTCTTCTGTAGCCTGACTTGCAGTATCCCAGCTCTCTGAACTGTGGGATCCTGGTGCCCACGTAGCCCTTTCTGTGTCTGGCTCACTGCTCTGCAGTGCTGCGTTCCATTTGTTGCCCACTATTCAGCTCAGGAGGAAAGTGACTGCAGAAACTCACATATAAACCCTGCTTCCCTTGGAGCCTTGCTTTTGGTTTAGAGGGAGAGGAAATAGCATCTCCCACTTTGATTGCCTGGAACTGGAAGGCCTTTATACCCTCTCTAGATATGGGCTCCACCTCCCAACTTTTGCACACAATATGGGCAAGAGTAAAGAGTTGTGCTGGTTCTCAAGCAGATCTGCCAAAAAAAACGTACACACACACACACCCCCACTGTGCTCTCAATGTATATACCTGTTTAACAATTCCATGGCTGTCCATCGCTGGCCTGTGATAGTTTTTGAGGCACAATTAATAAAAACCTCAGAGAGAGAAATTGGGGATTCACCTTGAAGATCCAAAAAGCAAAGCAGCCAGCTGCTGTCTCCTACCTCAACCTCAGTCTGGAATGGCAATCCTGCCTCCAGGAATCTCAGAATGAGACTGTGACTGAGAGCTGTCTTCTCCTGTTTAGTAATCCTCATCCTCTCAGAGGCTGGGATTAAAGGTGTTCACCACTGGGATTAAAGGCATGCACCACCTGGTATCAATGACAAACTAGTGTGGCTACTGGGATTAAAGGTGTGTGTCACCACTGCCTGGTCTGTAAGGCTGACCAAGGCAGCTATTTTACTCTCTGATCTTCAGGCAAGCTTTATTTATTAAAATACAAATGAAATGCCACTACAAATTTTCTAAATATATTTATAGAATTAACCTACCAGTTGGAAACATGGTTAATAGTAAGTCAGGCTTAGATTCCCCTTGGTTAAATAGTGATGTAACGTCTCTTAGAAATATGTATGGGAAAAATGGAACCTAGAGGCTGTCACAAAGCAATAAACAGTCCTGAAATGTTTATATTTGTTTAAACATTGTATAATTTGCAAATCACCCAGAATATGTGAGGTAGCTTATTCGGTTTTCACAGTAACTTTCCAGGGAGACATTATTACTGCCACTAAAATTAACTTGATTAGCCTGTGAGAAGTAATGGCTACTAGTTCGTTAATCAAATGAGCCTTTCTAGGCTAATGTTGAATTTTGCTAAGGTAGTTAATGAGATGCAAATTAAATTCCCTGAATAGAACGAGATTTGTTGCTCTCTGGTTAAGCCGTACAACAAAGTCCACACCCTTTAAACCTAATGGGACAAATATTCTGATTTTGTTCCCTCTGTTCCATACTGCTCTTGTGCATAACCTAGTTTATGGGAAAATGGATAGATAGCTCTTAAGACAAAACTGCTAATGCTCCCATCAGGAAAATATGTCTGTGGGTGATACCTAATCACCCACATCTGCTCACCTGAAGGGCTTTGGTTAGATAACCAGAGGTAAGAAAGCTCACAGGACCATAGCAGGAAGGATTGACAGGCTGAAACCACTCTGAAATTCCACTTTCCCAGCTGCTATCCATTCCTCATGTTTGAAATGTACATCAGACTGATTCAGATGAATCCCCTGAAAGAAGGTCATGGTGTCGCTCAGAGACGTCTAATGAGGTCAACCATTCCTTCCACCAAGAGAGAAAGATTCTGTGGAATGGAGGTAGGAGCACAGCAACCCAAACGCTGGGTGATGGGATGCAAGAAAAGGCCTGCTCAGCCAGGTACATGTAAATGAGAAGCTTTAAGCATTGCTATCACATTTCTTGGAAGGTAAGGCATTGCCAATTGTAAAACACATCATGCTTTTGTCTACCCTCTTATCAGTGAGAAATTATATTGTGAGAATTGTGAGAGTTTTTAAATTTCTTGCCAGGCCCAGACAGATTTACCGAGTGTTCCCTCCCCACTGACAAAAGGGTCTCTGATGGATGTTTGGTGTGACTGATAGAAACCCAAGCAGTTAATGGCCCAAGGAAATGGCCTATCTAAAGTCTGTACATTTGGAATCCAGGGCCTTCTTCATGAACAAAGAGTTGTATTTATAAAGGGCAAGGTCATATTGATGGGCTTGGATGCCTGTCTCAGCTTCTCCTCTGAAGCTACAGGGCAGCACGGAGCTGAGAGCCCTCAGCTATAGGATGCCATCAGTTGTGTGGTTCATCTTATTTTCAGATACGTTAAATGTGGGGAATTGATGAATTGGAGTTAGTCCTCTAAGGTTGTTCTGAGTAACAGCGGATTAAAAAATAATTTGAATAAAAATGCTGCTTTCATGCATTTACACTGTACTAACTGCCAAGAAAAATATCCTAATGATCGACTTTAAGGGGAAAAGAGAGTTGGCACTTTTTCATGTATTTGGAAATAAGTGCTTGGATACACTTGTCAATCTGTTTGCCAGTCTAATGATTTATTCCACCAACTTCCCATCACGGTTTTCCCAGTAGGTGTGGCACTCTCCTGTCTTTAACCCTTCAATGCCGTCTTTTCTACACATCTCTAGCATATAGAAGTTATACATTTTTAGATGTTGTCATTAAAGATGTTTGCTCTGTTACATGGACTCAAGTACCTAAACCACGTATGAAAAGCCAAAACGTTGGACTAGATCTTCTTGGTCTGGTAAAATGCCTAAGCAGGTAAAAACACATGTATTGCAACTCTTGACCACCCAAGTTAGGTCTCCAGAATTGATTCCCAAAAGTTGTCCTCTGACTTCTAGTTGAATGTCATTTCAAATGCATTGCAGCAATCACAATCACACAAACACAGCATCAACAACAAAAGCAACAGCACCAATATTTAAAAGAGGGCTAACAAAATCACTTAGAGCAGTGTTTCTCAACCTCCCTAAGGCCGTGACCCTTTTAATACTGTTGCTCATGTTGTGGTGACTCCAACCGTAAAGTTATTTCATCACTACTTTACAACTGTAATTTTGCTACTGTTATGAAGTATAATGTAAATATCTGATATGCAGGATATCTGATATGCAACCCTATAGGGGTCACCCCCCCCCGCAGGGTGGGAACCACTGCCTTAGGGTAAAGGCATTTGCCTGAGTTTGATCTTTAGAACCTACATAAAGAAGGAAGGAAAGAGCCTACTCCACAAAAAAGTTGTCCTCAGATGTCTACAGGCGTACCATGGTATGAGTACAGGCTCACACACAGAACACACACACACACACAGGACATACACACATAATAATAACAATAAAGTTAAACCATTTTTTAAAAGGTATTCTCATGGAATCAGTAGTGTCAAAGGCCCTACATGATTGCTAAAGACTAAATGATGCCCTGTCGGATAAACAGGCTCACTATGGAGGAACCTCAGAGACAAAGGATCAAAAAGTGACTAGCAGGAATGTGAAAATGTGGTAAAATATTTAACTTACAGAAGAGAAGGTGACTGAGTAAACCTAGCCAAGTGTTCATTGCTGAAATTTTCTGAGACCAGTATAATTCCTAACTGCATTCCAAATCCTTGTCCTTGTACCCATGGGTAAGTGTAGCTCTCATCCTTATCAGCAAATGGAGACCATCACAGAAAGACATGCTGATCAAAATGCGCAAAACAACTTATTATGGAGTGCTTAACCCCCATTGGCCCATTTACAACACAACCAAAGACTCAGAAAACATGATGCAAGAGAAGGTGGAAAAGAATTGTAAGACCCCAGGACCAAAAAGTACTGCAAGATTGTGTCTTCTATAATGACAGGGCTTGTGAAGCTGTTTCTCCAGGTTTAAAACTTTCTAGCTTGAAGGGAGCTTGTTAAGGCATGGTACATTTAAGTGGAGTTGAAACAAAAGGATATTTTAAGAAAGAATGTTTACAGGGAGGTGAAATAGCAGGATTTTGTTCTAAAGGAAGATGAAACTCTCCAGCCTGCGGGGGAATTTCCTTAAGCTCAGAAAGTACACGATTCAAAAGAGCTTCAGAAAACCCCTGAAACTGACTACATTTGCTAGGTCCCTCTCTCCCCAAGTCCGTATAGCAGTAAGGACTGCTGAGGAAAACTCTCAGGCCAGCTGAGCTGCCTATAGAAGAAACCCAGGTCCACTGGTAGCCTGGGAGAAGCAGAGACCAGCCAAACAGCCTAAGAAACCAAGACCAGTCAAGCTTCCTGGAAGAGGTTCAGACCAACGGAGCGACCTGAAAAAGACACCTCCCAACCTGTTGAGCTGCTGGAAGACTGCAACGTGCCCCAGGTTCCCAGTTTCCATGGGCTGACACCAGAGCCATAGTGGGCTTTGGTGATGCAGCTGTCTTCAAGTTATTTCTGCTCCCATAAGTAACCCCTCGACCATATTCCTATAACTAACCTCAATAAAGCTCATCAGTTTACCAAATTGGACTTTGATGGTATCTGTACTGTGATCTGCTATCAGTTCCATCTCTGGGGCGAGTAGGTGTTTGGTCACATCTCCCCAGGAATGGTGTCACACAGCAAAGATTCACTCATGAAATCGCAACAGTACGGTCGCCCAAACAACATCTGAACAGTGATGATGCCTGTTGGCATGCCAACATGGATAGGGGAACTCTCTTGGGGCCCAACTTTATATACAGACAATTAACAAGTACTGAGAGAGGGAAAATTATCCTTCCCTGGGATGATCCCCCTAGTTGGCTATCTAGTGCCACAGGGGCAGCCCTAAAACATTCACATAAAATGGACGCTATAAATGTACTCAGCAGTTGCAGTTTTATTATCACACATAACTCTCTGTCTCTACACATACACACACACACGCACGCACACACACACGCGCACACACGTTTTTAAAAGGGTTGTGAAATTGGGAGCAGGGAAGGAAATATGGAAGGGGTTGAAGGAAGAACAGGGAGGAGGGAATAATGTGATTAAAATAAATTCTAAACAAACTAAAAATAAAGTTTAAATTTCTCAGAAAAAATTAGAAGAACTTGAGGAATTCTAGGGATAATTCATAAAGTATGCCCTATATTGAAGAGGATGAGACATTTTAGAAGTTAATTAAATTCCCTGACAAGTAGATTTTAAAGAACATAAACTTCTATCATTTTTTAAATGACTTGGTTCATTGATGAATTTTATTCTTGTACGTCATGCATTCTGATTGCTCTCCCCAACACCTCCTCAACCCTCGCTCATCTTCCTCCCTTTCCTGTCCATTCCCCTCTTCCCAGCTAATCTCTTTTTCACAGTTATGTTTCTGTCCCTCTAGGTTTGACCAAAGCCTGATCAGTAAAGTCTTGTAAATGGAACTATCCACTACAGTCTGGTAGGTACACTAGTGAATGTCAACTGAAGATGCTGGCTTTGCCTTCACCCAGATCCTATCAAGAATGACTCCCAGAATTTAGTAATAATGCTTATATTCCCATGATCTTTCTGTTTTCCATCCATGACTGTTGAGAGAGCCTGTCTTGCATAGGCCCAGTGCAAGTTATAGCAGCTGTTTTGAGTTTGTGATTGCATTGGCTGCCCTTCTCCCTCTCTTCTAGCTCTCTCTCTCTATATATATATATATATGTATATACTTATGAATTTGTATGTATGAATATGCATGTATACATATATACATATGTATGTAGATATATAGATATATGTATACATATACACATATATGTATGTGTGTATATATATATTTCTACACACACACACACACACACATACACACATATATATATAATGTTGAGATAGGCTTTCTCTGTGTAACACTCTTGGCTGTCCTGGAACTTGCTTTGTAGACCAGGATGACCTTGAACTCACAGAGTTCCTCCTGCCTCTGCCTCTGGAGTGTTGGGATTAAAGGCATGTGCCACCACTGTCCAGCTTATATTGTTTTATTCTTTGACAAGTTCATACGTGTATATAATAATTCTGTCCACTCTCGCCCTCACTCTCTCCCATCTCTCTCCCACTAATGTCAACCTTCTGCTCTTTACAAGTCTCTTTCTCGTAGTTATGTCTTTGTATTTTCTCTGCTGACCACTGTGCTTAACCAGGGCTGTCTGTGTGACCAAAAATTTCAAACTATCTGTTTGAGCCTGGTTGGCTAACCTGGGTTATACAAGTGAGGACAGTGGCTGCCTCTCTCCAAGAATCCTTCAGTCTCCAGTAGTTCAGCATGGTAGGGTACGGTCCTGTGAGTTTCTGAACTGAATCCATACTTGACTGATGACCGACCCATTCAGTGCAGGCCCAGGGCAGGCAACCGTAACTACTGTTAGCTCTTGACTGTAATGGCAGTGCCATGTGTGAAGACACATTGTACAGCCCTTAACACTCTGGCGACTCTTAACATTTCTTTCTGTTCCCTCTTCTGCCATGTTCCCTGAGTCTTAGAGTGGTCGGTTTAAACGACTTGTTTAAGGCTGAGATCCCATCTTCCCTTTATTCTCTCAGCATCTTGGGGAGCCATGAGTCTCTGAATTCATGATCACTCATTGAAAAATAAAAGCTTTGGGGCTGGAGCAGTTAAGAGCAATGGCTACTCCTCTAGAGGACCTAGGTTCAATTCCCAGCACCCACATGGCAGCTCACAACTGTCTGTGACTCAAGTTCCAGGGCATATACATGCAGGCAAAATACCCATACACATAAAATAAAATCAATTAAAAAAAGAAAAGCTTCTTTAATTAGAGCTGAGAGTAAACGGGTATTAACAGGTATTTAGAAGGCAGTTTGGCATTATGTCTACCAAGCTGCTCACCAGTAGAAATTTCCTTAGGCAGCCTAAGACTTCCAAAGGCATGGGTTTTCTCTGTAGAATTTTCAACACTCTCAATATCCCACAAAACCTAGCAGTGTATGTTCTGCAAACAAGAGGTGCTCAAGAAATCTTAGCAGATAAGTGAGCTAAATTGGTGAATTTGATGATAAAAAATGAACTAATAATAAAAACTTCAATGGCACAGGATCATGTTGAGAAAAATCCTAAATTTGCCTCTTAAAATTATAATTTTAGTTAATATCCATAAATACATACCTGGTTAGGGGCTATCTCTCTTTCTCTCATGACCTTTCTTTCCTCTTCTTTATCTCCCCTGCTATGTGATATTTTGTTGGTGTTCTGACAAATAAAGCTTGCCTGGATATCAGAGGGCAGAGCTAGCCACTAATTAACCATAGAGGTCTGTAGGTCTGTACAGAGAGGAGGCAGGACGTGATGATAATGCAGGGCAGAGACAGGAAGTACAGCGGAGACTGGATCTCAGGCTTTTGTTTCTTTTTTGAACTGGAGGAATAGAGGATGAAGGAGGCCTCTAGTGGTTGATCCTCTGCTTCTCTGATAGATCAGGTTTTACCTTGATAGCTGACTCCCGGTTTTTATTAATAAGATTAATTAGACTTATGCTTCACACCCCCTTGCTCCTCTGCATTCTTTCAGTCTTCCCCTCTCTTCCTACCTTCCTCTCCTTTTCCCTTTATTTTTACTCCTTTGAACAGATATTTATTGAATACTTCATCGGTCAGAGTCAACTTAGGAGATAAATTGCATAGCAGATGGGACCTGGAAAGTTGAGTATAAAGGATTATTAACTAATGTAATAGAAATGAGGTTAAGAGAACTCTTGACAACATAGATACAGCCAGGCAGGCAGCCACACCGGTTTAAAAAAAGTCCTTCCAATGAGTGGATAACCAAGATTCAGAGCTTGAGGAATGCATGTGGCTGAGACAACTGGAGAACAGAGAAGTCATCATAGTGCAGTGCTAACAAAACCTTCTGGAAATTCGTCTGTTATGTATGTGAGGGAGAGACAGTCACACATCAGTCATCACCATGATGTCTAAAGGAGGTACCAAGGAAGCTGTTCCCAGGAAGCATCTCAGCAGGGTTCCCTACTGTGTAGAGGCTGAATGACTCATAGAGGAGTCTGCTGGGTGCTGGACCTTTTTGTCTACCACATATTGCAGGAGCCAGGACCTGGAAAAGACCATGGTGCTGTGTTTGCTGGGAACTGGCATGATTCAGAAGCTGGATGGTGGAGAAGCTGAGCTTCAGGATGTTGGCAGAAGAATCATACCAGAGGCACATCTCTTTCTCCATAGTGTCCTCCAGCACCTCACACTGGCAAGGATGAACAAACTACCACAAGGTTAAAAAAAACTTTTTGCTCTACCAGTCTTAGTTTTCTTAGACCAGGCAAGGAAGGATAAATTTGAGTCTAAAAAGTAACAAATTGCTAATGACATAGGTACCTTATTAGCCAACATTGTGCAATATGCTACAGTTACTGTACTAAAAGGCATATATGGTTTCACCTTTAAGAGCTTAAGCTTCTAGCGGAGAGAAATAACTCAGTCAAACAATGACATGTGAGAATTCAATTTTCCTATTTTATGAAGGGAAAGTATGAACACCATAAAACATTATTTGAGCAGTCTTGAAATTACATTTTATATTCAGGTCATCACATCCTTAAATATATCACAGCTTTTTTAAAAACAAAATTGTAAGCATATTTAAAAAGCAAAAATGTGACTCAATGACAGAAATCCTAAAAAACAATAAGGAGATCAAGTAATTTGTGACTTATGATTCATTCAAAGTCACAAAAGGAACTTTGCCACAATGGCAACCCATGAGAAGAAATGGGTGGAGAGCAAAAATCAAACACCCATATGCTTGATTTTAGAAAATTTAAACTTCAGAGTTTCAGAGAAATCATAGGGCTATGGAAAGCATATGGAGTAAAATGATCCTGGGCCGGAATAGGGGAGCACACTATTCAGTGTCTATTGTAGCCATTTGATTATGGATATTTTATTGTTGAAGGAGATTGCATAGATACAATCTGTTCTGAAGGGGTCAATTGAAATAGTCTGGTGACTCAGGAAATGCAGCGATGAGAATGCCACCGGCCAAACAGAACCAGCTGTGCTTTGCAGAAACGCAACGATTGTGAAGTGACCTCATTGTCATCTGTAATGTCGAGGAGGAGCAGAAATGTTCCAAGGACATCTGAGCCGGTGGCAGAACTGAACATACTTACAGAAGCGAACTAAGTCATAAGCTGAAAATAAATTCCTGTTGCTTAGAAAAAAATCAGATAGCAAAATAATTAACCCCCTTATATAGGGAGTAGGCCCATGTATGTTTCATATAGCCCAAAATTAATAAGGAAATAATTTTCTATTGAATCAAGATCTATCACAAAAGATCAAATTACAGATATGTATAAAACTCTTTGCAGATTCCAAATGAAGAATAATTATGTCAAAACATATCCACTAAAGTATTTTAAGAAATTGTCAAATACATTATATTTTGCAAGCACTATTTTATTTTTAGGATGTATTTACTTTTATTTTATGCGTATGAGTGTTTGACTTGCATCACTTGCATAAAGTGACCCACCCGATAGAACAGAAAAGGGTGTCAGATCTCCTGGAAGAGGAGCTTAGAAGGTTGTAAGCCACCATGTGAGTGCTGAGAACCCAACTCAAGTTTTTTGCAAGAGCAACAAGCATGCTGCATAATAAATAAATAAATAAATAATAAAGTGAAACCCAATAAGATATTGTGATATAGTCAATGGAACAACTAAAATGAAACAGTGACACAGACAAATACTGATGAAGGCTTGAAGACACTAACCTACCCATGCATTGCTGTAGAAAATGGCAAGTGTATAGTGAACCCACCCATGCATT
>LOJH01021187.1:4719-22047 GCA_001685095.1 Ellobius talpinus | reverse complement strand
CTCGCCTCATCACTACAGACCCCCTCTTTCAGTAACACCCATAATAATAACTATTTGAAATTGCATCTCAGTCCAAACTTCCTAAATTCATTCATTCATTCTCTAACACAAAATATGTGAGTATACAAAATATAATCTGTGCATTTGTATTGTTTATTGTCTGTCTTCTTAAAATGTGAGCCCCCAAGGGATTTTGCTCATTTGTGTCTGGAATAATACAGGCACTTTAGTGTGTGTTAAATGAATAAATCAATGACTTTCCCAAGGTCATAAACACCAGCAAGTGGAAGAATTTGACAGTGGACATATTAGACAATTGGTGCCTGTTATCTGATTAGAACTTTTAGGATAAGGCCGAGGGTGGGCAAGTTTAAGACTGTAGTACAAAGTGTTCATAGGGGAGCTTCATCCTGCAGGTGCCAACTAAGGATTTCAGTGATAAAGAAGCCATATATTTATGAGCCAGAAAAGGGAAACAAACCATAGAGACACAAAGAAGCAGGCAATGCAAAGATAGAAGCAGAGACTGAATTACTGAAGCCACAGTCTACAAAAACTCAAGAGATACCAGAGACTGGAACAGGTTCTCCCCTAGCGCCATCAGAATTGATGCAGTCCTGCCCACACTGTGAGTTCAGACTTCTGCCACTCATAAAGGCAAGGCAATCAAGGTCCATTTACTTGAGCCACCAGCTCTGTGCTTGTATGTTAGGACAGCTTCAGCAAACTGCTGATCATGGTTTGAGGGATGGCTAGGATTGCTGTGGACTCTGTGCAGCGACACTGTCTTCATCTCTCTCGGGTTTGAAGGATCTGTTTCGCCAACGGCTTGGGCTATGTTATCCACTGACTTTCAGTTAACAGCCATTTCTGGGAATGGCCTCTGTTGAAAAGGGGGCAAAGTCAAGTCCCGTTCCTGGAAAGAGACTGCATCCAGAGACTGGTGAATGTGGGGGTTATATTAGTTATCAATAAGAATCTGACAAGAGTTAAAACAATACATATTAATCATCCTAGCTCCTGTGGATGAGGAATTCAGACATTGTGTAACTAAGTCTTCTGTTTAGGAACTTTCCAGGCTACAGTCACAGATACAGACAGACTTTATTCTCGTATAGAGATTGGACTGGGGAAGAATTCACTTCTGAAGCTGGGTGGTCAGAAGAATTCATTTCTTTGCTGTTGCAGGTAGAACTGGAATCCTGTCCTCTAGTTCTTTTTTTTTTAGAACTTATTATTCATTGGTTGGGGAATCTGCCTTTGGTTCCTGGAATTTAGCATCCCAGCATGATTACCTTGTCACCCCATTAAGGGGAGCGTCTACAATGACTATGGTAGCAAGCCAGAATATTATATAACATTGCATAGTTATGGAGGTTACAGTCTATCACCTTTGTGATTTAATTAGGAACCAGTCACTAGGCAAGTTCTAGAGCTCTTTGCTATAGGAGTATTATAAAGGTCTGGTGTCCCTGTCCCAATTCTCTACAACCATAATGTGCCATCTTAGGGTTGTACATCCATGTGGATCTGGCTAGGTCTTTGTTGGGGGGGATGTATCACACAGCCCAGCCCACTCCTGATTCCTTCTCTTCCTTCCACTCAAGGATCCTGACAGTCTCCTTTATAAATGACTTTCATTCATGCCTCCATCTCAGGAAGTTGGGCAGCAGATCTCTGGCCAATATTTTCGGTGTTAGACACTGAAAAGGATTCTAGGAACAGACTTTTGGATAAAAGAACCGTGGGATGTCCCATTAGAGTGGCTGATTGGGGACACAGAAATGTAAGAGAAATTTGGGAGAAGGTCATGGTGTGGAAGGCCCTGGATGGCACGGTGATAACAGTGGAGTGGTTGTTTTTTGAGATGGTAGGGAGTCTAGGAAGCTGTCGTGACAAGTTACCCTAGGATTTATGAAGGTAATTCTGGCAGCAACACACTGTTTCAAGTTCCTTAGAACAGCTTCCCGTGGGTACTAGAATAGCTAGTAAAAACAGGTAATGTGGCTTTCAGAAAAATCCTTCCACACACGTAGGCTTAGAAAGTTTTCTCCTAGGGACAAAATTGAAGTTTGTGGTTGTAATGGTTTAAAGTATGTCCCTCCCAATTTCATATGTTCAAGTCCTAACATTCTACTCATCAGAATTAGACTATATTTGAAGACAGGGTCAGTGCATAGAGGTAATTAAGATAAAGCCAGTGGACTGGGCTCTAATCCAATATGACTCACTAGACAATAAGAAGAGGCCATCTACATGGAGAGAGGAGACGCACAAACAGAACGCTATAAGAAGATGAAGGAAGAGCTTAGAGTGTTGTAACAGAAATGACGGATGCTGGGAATTGTCAGAAAAGCAGCAGAACCTCGGAAGACAGGCCTACATGGACTATTCCCCACAAGTCTTGATGGATTTGCTGTGGGACCGGCTGGGACAGAAACCTCTGTCAACAGGAGAGCAAACTCTATTCGAATTATATCACATGAGAAAAGAATCTATTGTTTAATAAAAGAAAAAACTGAAATGCTAAAAAGTAGATAAACAAATAAGCAAGACCTAGAACATTAACAGAACGGCTCTTCAGTTTCCTGCCTGTGGTCTATGAGACGAAGGGACCATGTTAACTGTTGTAGAAAATTATTTTAATGTGCGTTACTTCTGTTTATGCTCTGGAACATTTGTTTAATAATGCAAAGATGTGTTTGATGAAATAAAATTCACCTGCAGTGTGGAGGCTGAGTCAGCAACTAGCTGAAGGAAGTTGTAGGGAGGAGCCAGGTGGAGAAGGGTTTATAAGGAGGGTTGAGGCTTCTTGGGAGACGTGAGGAGGTGATTCAGCCTCTCTGGGAAGCAGGGTTCCACCTCAACCTGTGAATCTTGAGTTTTTTTAGTTGGGGAGAGACCTAAGTAAGTTCTCTTAGTAGCAGTGAAAGAGCCCTTGTCTGAGGGAACAGAATTTCCTCAGGCTGAGTCTCTTGCAGCCTAGCTACTGCTGGTAGAGGCGGGGTTGCAATTGCTGATTAGGATAACCATTGCAATTGCTGATTAGGATAGCCATAGCAATTGCTGATTAGGATAGCCATTGCAATTGCTGATTAGGATAGCCAGAGCTTAGAAGATAGCAACCAGTAAAAAGGAGGACAGCGGAATGGCTACTCATTACTTT
Source organism: Ellobius talpinus (assembly GCA_001685095.1). Taxonomy (NCBI): domain Eukaryota; kingdom Metazoa; phylum Chordata; class Mammalia; order Rodentia; family Cricetidae; genus Ellobius; species Ellobius talpinus. The sequence continues at coordinate 18,881 of LOJH01021187.1, read as the reverse complement.
TGTCAGGATACCTCTGGCTTCAATAGCTGAACGTTTAACATGAAAAGTAATAAAATGTGCTCTATCGCTTCGCATAGCTCTACATCTAGCTTGAAAAGTAATAAAATGTGTTCTGTCACTTGAGATCAGAGGTTAAGAGCTCTTCCAGGATTCATTAATTCAGTAGCTTATCAACTCCCGCTTAGTTGCTTGCCTCACTTCAATGTCAGGGCTTGAGTATTCTGGAACATTCAAATGAACCAAGGGAGGAGTTAAATCTACGTTAAGTATGATTTCTTTTCTGCATATGCGGATGATGATTAGCATTTAGTCCTCTGAGGTCTCCCATGTGATGACAGCGTACAGTTCGCCCAACCATTGTCCTCTGAGGTCTCCCACGTGATGACAGAGTACAGGTCCCACAACCGTTGTCACTCTGATACTGTCAGAAAGCTGCTCTGAAGCCTCAAACACACAAGTGGACCAAGGACGTCCATTTCCTGGAGCCCCTCTTTCTCTCGGGAGTTTGTAATAAATGTACACTTACTTGTTCTGCTTTCAAAACAGAAAACAGAAATTTCCCTAGCACCATATTTCTCCCAAGAAATTCATAAGGATGACCCCAGCTAAGACTCCTAGCAATAGTGGAGAACCCTATTCCTGAACTGGTCTTCCCCTGGCATCAGATTGGTGACTACCCTAGTTATCATCATAGAGCCTTCATCCAGTAACTGATGGAAGCAGATGCAGAGATCCATAACCAAGAACGAGCCTGAGCTCTGGGAATCCACTTGAAGAGAGGGAGGAGAGAATATATGAGCAAGGGAGGTCAAGATCATGATGGAGAAATCTACAGAGACAGCTGAACCCAGCTTGTGGAAGCTCATGAACTCTAGACCAACAGCTGTGGAGCCTCCATGGGACTGAACTAGGCCCTCTGCATTTGGGAGACAGTTGTGTAGCTTGGACTATTTGATGGATCTATCCCTGGTGCATGAGTTTGCTTTTTGGAACCCATTCCCTATGGTGAGATGTCATGATCAGTCTTAATGTGTGTGGGGTGGGGAAGGGCTTGGTTCTGCCCCAACTTAATGTGCCAGACTTTGTTGACTCTCCATGGGAACCCTACCCACAGGGAGGAGTGGATGGTGGGTGGGCTGGGGAGGGAGGTGAGATGGGAGGGAAAAGTGGTGGGGGAAGAACTGTGGTTGGAATGTAAAATAAAATTTAAACAATAAATTAAAAATGAAAAAAATATTTTTTAAAAAAACAAACAGAAAGAGGAGACAGAGAGCCCAAGCCCTCTCTGGGTTTTCTGATCCATGCTTGTGTGTAGGTGTGAAAATTTTATGGTCTTTCAATACTTCATCATAGGAATGTGTCCATTAAACACAGTTCTTTTTCTCTGTTCTTTGACAGAAGGGTGGTTCTGACCTGTCATCTGCAGAGCTGGCAAAGGAAACCTATCAAGTCTCAGCTCTAAAACAAGAAGGCACAGAAGCTACCCATACAGCTCTGATTGTGATAGCTAGTCTTAGTTGTCATCTCGACTACATCTTGAATTGACACAAGCAGCTGGGCACACCTGTGAGGGATTTTTTTCTTAAATCATTTTATTCCAGATCTTTAGGGGTGGGAAGATCCACCTTTAATCTGGGCACCACCTTCTCTTGGCAGTCTAAATAAAGGACATGGAAGAAGGAAGCTTGCTTTCTGCTTGCTTGCTCTTACTCTTTCTGGTGAGACTATTCCTTTGCTGGCATTAGTTCTCACTTCTTTGAGATTCCAGCATTTACTAAAGGCCAGCTGAGAGATTCAGACTCACCAACTGAACAACTACTGGATTCTTGGACTTCCATTGGGAGACAGCCATTGTTGGACTATCTGGATCACAGTCTATAAGCCTTTCTTATAAATCCCCTATCTATCTATCGATCGATCGATCAATCGATCTATCTATCTATCTTATCCTAGGCTATCCATTCTGTTCCTTTAGAGAACCCTGACTAATACAAACTCCCTTCTCTCCTAAGAGGGAACTGTTATTCTGAATTTGATTTTACCATTTTATGCATTTTGTATGTGCAACAATGCATAGTGTTGTTTTAGTAATCTGCAACTTTCTTTGTTGAGTATTAGGTCTCTGAGGTTTATCCATTTTCTATGCTAGTCATATAATGCATTAATTTTAATCATATGATTGTACCACAATTTCCTTGTTCCTTCTCCTGGTGATGGACATTAGGTTACTTATGTTTTCAAATGTGCAATCTGATCCAGCAAGATTGATGCAGGCAAGGGCAGCTCCCTCCAGGGTGTTTACTAAACCATAACATTTGTATCTGACCAACAAAGATGAGAAAGCGGTGCCCCGTAGGCATATGGCAGGCTGCAAATGAAAGTTTCATGCTCCGAGCTATCCTGAGGGAAATTTAAAATCCTCAGTTGACAAATGAAGACTGGAGCTTGATCTCTGAAATCCCTTTGAGTAGAAATTTGATCAAAACGGAAGTGAATGTGGGTGCAGGCCCTCCATTCCCGCGCAAAGCTATTTACCTGTGCACATTACTGGTGGAACAAAGGACAGAGCCGGTCATGTGGTTGTGATGCTGGATGTCTGGGGGCTGCTCTCGAGAAACTTGCACATGCTTCATGTTATACAGGCCTATGTTCTCGAACTTTTCCTGTTACTTCTATTGTGGACCGATCTCTTCACCTCTTCCTTTCTTCATATCAGTACTTTGAAGGTTTTTCAAAGACTGGTTCCATTTTCATAAGATTATAAATCTTATATCTCCCTTGATACTGTTTCATCTTTTCCCCTAACATTTTAGTATGAAAATCTTCAATTATATAGCACAATTAAAAGAAATTTAGAGTGAGCAGCCCAGTGATTTTACAACATTTTTTCCAGTTTTTACTTTTCTGACACGTCTGTCCTTGTATCCATGCCGTTTCCAGCTATCAGTTCATCTTACAAAAGTAAGTTGCAAATACCTGTACATTTTACTTATGAGCCCCTTACCATGAATATTGTTATGTTCAATATTTGCTTATTTTTATTGAACTAAATTTTTATCTAGTGCAATCTGTGAATATTTCTCTTACTCTTTATGGAGTTTTATAAATGCACACACCGCATAACCCCAACCCCTATCAAGATTCAGAACACTGCTGGTGTCCCAGAAAGTTTTCTTATATTCCTTTCTAGTCAACTACCCCACCACACGTTAACCATTATTGGAATTGTTTCCTCTGTGGTCTGGTTATTTTAGTAATTTTTTTTATTTGGAAATTGTTTTCAATCAGACAAAAAATGTGCAAGCAAAGTGAAGACTCTACAGTATTCTTCACCCAGGTTCACCTCTCTTTAACATTTAACTCATTTCATTTGACACTTGCTTCCTCTGGGTAGACAGAATATTTTTCTGACTCATTTGAGAGCAAGTAGCACATAGCCACAGATTAGTTCAGCCAGTTCTAGCACTCTGTAGAAAGATAATCACACAGCATGGCTTTACTTTTACAATTTTTATAAAAGGAATATATTTACATAGTTAAAAAACCAATAGTCCTGGAAGGTTTTTTAATGAAAAACAACAGTCCTTTCTAATGGTTCTCACATATTAGTCCTGCGCCTGAGGGAACTGATCTCTTTTAACCCTTAACTAGTCATTGTGGTGGTTACTTCCCTGTTCCTAAATTGGTTTATATTTGTCAGTTTTGCTTAGAAATTTTCTGTTTGAGACATTGCCATAGTTTGAATCTTACATATTGTCCAAAGCCCCATGTGTTAAAGGGTTGCCTTGCAGGCTGTGGTGCTGGCAGGAGCTGTTGGAACCTTTAGGAAATAGGGCTTAAGGGAAGGAAATTGGGCCCCTGGGGCATGCCCCTGAAGGGGCTGTGGGCACCTCTTTTCTTTTCTCACTTTTTGCCTCATGGCCACCATGAGGAAGAAGCCTTTCTCACTTACATGCACCTCACTACGATGTTCTGCCTTGTCACCAAAACAATGTGGCCTAAGAGGTTCTGCCTTGTCACCAAAACAATGTGGCCTACCTACCGTGGTCTGGTCACCTTACACAAACAAATCAAAACAATTCATTTCATTTACATCGGTTATTTTAGTGATGTTTTTGTAACAGCAGTGGGAAGCTCACTAACATGGGCCTTTTTCAGTAATGCTGTGTTTTGGTAGGTCCATTCCTTTTTGCATTCATCAAGCCATACATTTGGCAAATGCTTTCTGGTTGAAAATGAGCTCTCATTTCATCTGGATAAATACCCCAGAGTGGAATTTTTTGGCTATATAGTGTATGTTTTATGTGAGAAACTGATAAGTGTTCTTTGTTAAAGGGTCTGTACCGTTTGGCATTACAGAGAGCAATGGATGCAAGTGTAGTTGCTCTGCATCTTTATCAAATATTTTCAGTGTTATTGATTTTAGTGTGAGTGGTGATGTCTCACTGTGATGTTCATTTTCTTTCCCCTATTGACTCATAGTTTTGAACAGGTTTTCATGTGATTATTGAAGCAGAATTAATAAAAACTCAGAGAGAGAGAAAATGGGGTTCAACATGAAGGTCAGGAAAGCAAAGCAGCCAGCCACTGTCTCTTATCTCAACCTCAGTCTGAAAATGCTGTTCCTGCCTCCAGGAATCTCAGAATAAGACTGAAACTGAGAGCTGTTTTCTGCCATTTTATAATCCTCTCTATTGCTGGTAGTAAAGGTGTGCACCACTGGGATTAAAGGCGTGTACCACCCGGTTTCTGTGGTAAACTAGTGTGGCTACTGGAATTAAAGGTGTGTTACCATTACCTGGTCTGTAAGTAAGGCTGACCAGTAGGGCTGATTTACTCTCAAGTCTTCAGGTCAGCTTTATTTATTAAAATGCAATTGAAATGTCACTACATTTTATAGTCATTGGTAGCAAATCATTGGTGAAATGTATATTCAATTATTTTACCCATTAATATTTTTTTAATTTTTAGGGCTGCACAGATTGCTCAGTGTTCAAGAGCACTTGTTCTTGCAGAGAGGACACATGTTTGACTTTCAGCACCACTAGGGTGACTCATAACCATCCATAACTCTGGTTCCAGAGAGTTCAGTGCCCTATTCTGGCCTCCTGAGGGTCATATTTTTAGGGGGTCTGTAATGTGTTCAGAGATTGTCTCATATTTGTCTTGGCCACTGGGCTTGTTTCCTGCATACTGGGATCTGAATTTTGGTATTCATGATTGTGTAGCAAGCTGACCCATCTCTCCAGTCCCCATCATTGAGTTTTAAATGTTCTATGTAGAGTTTAGTTAACGCCCTTTGTCAGGTATACTATTTCCAAAGTCCAGTCCATGGCTTTTCTTTATTCTTTCTCTACTTTTATTTATTTATTTAAATTTTTTATACATATGGTCATGTTTTGTAGCTTAGGCTGGCCTTGAACTCATAACAATCCTCCTACCTCTGCCTCCTGAGTGTTGGAATTTTATAGGCATGTATTTCTATACTTGGTATATGCTCTCTTCCCCCATCTCATTCTATCTTTTGCTAGTAGTTTCTTTTGTAGAAGTGAGTCTATAATTTTTATGAAGTCCTATTTATTAATTCTTTTTAAAGATATATTTATTTTGTGTGTATTACTGTTTGTTGCATCTACATATGTTCACTGTCTTAATTACTTTTCTACTGCTGTGATAAAATACAATGACCAAGGCAACTTATAGATGCAAGAGTTTACTGGGACTTGCTTACAGTTTCAGAGGGTTAGAGTTCATGATCATCATTGCAAGGATCATGGCAGCAAGCAGGCAGGTACGGTACTGGAACAATAGCTGAGAGCTTACACTGTGAGACATCCCTGGCAGGGGAGGATACCATAGGCTTCTGAAACCTCAAAGTCTGTTCCTAGTGACACACCTACTCAATATGATCACACCTCCTAACCCTCAGTTCTACCAACTTAGACCAAGTATTAAATATATAAATCTATGGGAGCCATTCTTAAGGCAAACCATGACAGGCACTACACATCCATGCCTGGGACCTGCAAAGTTCAGAAAAGGGTGTCAGATATCCTGGAACTAAAGTCATACATAGTTATGAGCTATGAGTCACCATCTGGGTGCTAGGAACTGAACCCAGGTTCTCTATAAAAACAGCAATTAATGTTAGCCACTTAGATATTTCTTCAGCCTCTCCATTAACTTTTTTCTTATACTGATAATAAATTTGGCTTTTCAAGGTGAAGGGCTGTTGCAGGGTTTCCTAAAAAGTTGTGATTCAGATATGTAATTTATGTATAAAAACAAATTGCCAAACATTTCTAATTTTTTATTCTATGCCTTTTGATATTTTAATGTTTAATGTTATGGTTCATTTAGGGTTAATTCTTTTGTAAACAGTAAGGTTTAGATGTGACTATTAACTGCAATCAACTAATAGCTGTGGGGCTAGTTCTCTATTGTGTACATGCATATATTTTAGTGCGACAATCATTTCATTATATGTGTGTGTGTTTATACCAAATCATCATGTTGATGCATACACATCTACTTATTATTTGTCACTTATACACCAGTTAAACTGGAGAACAGGGAACGAAGTGGGAATAATCATTATAGCATGTCAAAGAGATGTTGTAAGTACTTTAAATACTTTACTTTTAGTGCTTTTGATAATATATCTAAACCTCTTACCACAAACGTTCATCCATGCTCAATGAATTCTAAATACTATTATTGATATTCTTTTTTGCAAGTCTTTTACATTTTGCTAAGGTTATTCTCTCTGCTGAGAGGAAGAATAGATTTGGTAAATAATAGAGTATACATAAATCACATAGGTCATGACTAGACTAAGCTTCTTAATTCTTTAAGGTGCAATTCTTTTTTTGAAACCCCAAGTACTACTAAGGAGGAGGTATGGAGACGACTAATCTTATCCTAAAGTGACACTAAAGCAATTATTCATTTAGATTTTCATTCTTTAATTATATAACTTATCTCACACTTGCTAAGTTTATATTGTGTGTTAGACACTGTGCTAGAAGCTGGGGAATGTTTAAGGTGAATCTCAGAAAAAAAATAGATAGGATTCTTGTCCTCAATGACAAAGTAGTCCTATGAATAGACAAGGAAAGGCAAGTTTGAAACAATGTGATTGGGCCTGTATAAGATACCATGTTATTGGGATTGAGTGACTACAAACTAAAGTCTCTTTCTTTCACTATCATAGATTTTGTTTATTCCTGTTGCCCAAGTGCTAAGCATTGTGTATGGCATGTCCGATATGATCAATCAAATTCTAGTTGAAACTGACAGGAAGATGAGGGGGGAATCCCTAGGGGGAGTTGGAGGGAAGTAGTGGCAGACAGGTGCAATCAGCAAGCTTTGTATAAATGTATGGAACAACTTTCAAAGAATAAAACATATTTTCAGATAAAAATGTCTCTGAATAGCTCACATCCAGTGAAAAGATTTCTTTGATGAGGCTACACAGAAAAGTTTCAAATGAACTGTTCGCTTTTCATTTTCATAGAGGACACCATATGCCCAATGAATGTGTGTTCGATGAGTGATTTATTAAATAAATATTTGGCAGAATATGAGCTAAAGGGAACAAGGAGTACTTTTGATTTCTGCAAAACTTTCTTCAGCGAGAACTATGCATCAGGTTTGGTTCTAGGCATGGAGGACACACAGCCTTTCCTCTTGAGGACCTCCAGGTCTAGTCTGTTGGGGAAAACAGATGAGAGAACAGCTGGTTACTCTGTAGTATAATAAGGGGTGTAAATAAACTTAAATCGGATGAGGAGTCCAAGGGAGAGCCATTAAACATGATTCTAAAGATATGTTTCATTTTCTACAATAAGATTCAGTCAGAAAACAATTGCTCAAAGAATCTATTATATTTTCAGAGAAAGTGTGAAAATGTCATTATTGTTAATGGAAACAGAACAGTGAAGAAAATGGAATGAAGAGAAATGTCCAAATAAGCTGTCATTATCTATGAAATAGAGTCATTTGGTGGTTAAGTGATGTTTGTTGGGAAGGTATGTTGGCACTCGCTTTTTGAGAAAGATGATCAAAAGGACACAAAAAATACCAGTTAACGCCATCATTACTTAGGATAACTTTGCAGCATCAGGAGAATTTGTTCATGAAAACAAAGCAGCATTTAAAGAATGGAGTGATTTTATTTTGACTATTGTGTATCATTTCTTTTGTTAAAAGCAAACAAATCAGTATAAGAAACAGTGACTGGGGCTGGAGAGATGTCTCAGTATTTAAGAGAACTGACTTCTCTTCCAGAGAACCCAGATGCAATTTCCAGCTCCCACATGGCAACTCAAACCTGTCTGTAACTCCAGTTCCTGGGGCCTTGACACCCTCACACACACACATACATGCAGGTAAAACACCAATATGCATAAAAATAGTTAAAAAAAGAAACTGTGGCCAAGCTGATGAAAACGGTATAACTAAATAAGAAATAGAAATAACTCTAGCTTCGAAGTCACCCCTCCATCCTAGCAATGGGTAGAAAATGAACAAATTGAAAACTCAGTAAATCTAGATCCAGCAAAGAAGTGAGGTCATAGGAAAAAGCTGCCCAGGCAGAAGTTGAAAAGAGGGGCTAATGACACTTGCGCATGAGGAGGAGCATCCCAGGGAACTGCTGCCAGGTTCAGTGAACCTGTAACAGACAAACTGCAGGAGATTTGATGTACAATGATTCTGAGAGTTAGAAACCCAAAGAAAACATGATCACGGGGGACCCATATTTTGCAAATTGTGCTTCTAGGCATTGTCCCAGACCCTTACTAAATATTGGCAAAGACATCTAACAAGGAAGCGGGAGAGGGAACTTCTTTGAACCACATCAGAACATTCTGTCTTTCATGGGGCCTGCCCTCAGGAGAAACTATTTTACCAGAACTCCAATTGCTGGGCTTGTATCAGAGCCTAACCTGCCTGGAGGAAAGGAAACATCCCATCCCAGCTCCCTCCTGACTTTGTATAGAGAAAGAGGCATATCTGGCTTCAAACCCTTTTAGCCACCTTGTCTCAGGAAGTGAGGGCCTGACATATGACGCTCATAGTTCAGAATGACTGACTCATCGTACAGCCAATGCTTTATCATGGAAATAGAGAATAATTTGCCCACTCTAATGCTTTCTACTCTATTACTAAAGGCTTGGTTATCGTAGTGCCTTTGTGTATGTGTGGTGGGAGGGAGGACACATGTTTTTTGTGTGTGAATAGGTGCATAAGCGTACATGTGTGTGAAGATCAGAGGCCAATATTTGTTGTTCCTCAAGTACTATAGTACTATTGTGTACGTGTGTGGGGGACACCTGTTCATGTGTGAATAGGTGCATATGCATACGTGTGCATGTGAAGATCAGTGAGCAACCATATTTTCTATTCCTCTAGTATTATCTGTCTTTTAAAATGTTCAGATTAGGGCTTTCACCAGCCTGGAACTTATTGCCTGTTATGGTAAGTGGACTGGCCAGTGAGCCCTGAAGTTCTGCTAACCTCTATCTCCCCAGCGCTAGAGTTACAAGTGCACGCCACTGACTGTACCCAGTGTGTCAGTCCTGGGAAGGGATCACAGGTCCTTGTGCTGTATAAAGCGAGCCCTGACTGAGCGATCTCCTAGTCTTGTACTTCGCTTTATCTGGTATATCATGTTCACCTCTTAACAATATGTTATAAGGTATACTATACTCAGAGGGGGGGGAAACAGTTTAAACAAATTAAATCAGAACCTTAGCTTAGGCAGCAAGGCTGTAATTATAAGAGTACGGATTTTTGAGAAGCTGTTAAGTGATAGAGACGTAGCTCAGTTGGTTGAGTGCTTTCCTAGGATGCACTGAACCTTAGACTTGATCCCCAGCACCAACTATAAGCAAGTATTGTAGGACTAGTCATAATATGGGGAGACAGAGGCAAAAGGATCAGAAGCTCAAGGTCATCTTTAGCCACACAGTGAGTTTGAGGTCAACCTGGGCTAAATGAGATCATGTCTCAAGGAAATAAAATAAATAAATAGCTAGGAAAAAGAACATAATACCTCAAATTTGTGAGACAGAAACAATAACAAATAACACATACATAATGGAATACCAGAGAGTGAAAAATGTGGAAAAGAACAGAAAGAAACAGCATTTGAAGCAATAATGACCCAGATTAAAAAAAAAATCCTTACCTAGGCATACCACATTCAAGCTGCCAAAAATCAAATCAAAGACAAAGTAGAAGAGAATTAGAAGAAACCATCTTGTCTATGGAGGAGAAACAAGTAAGGACCATGGTCTGACTGCTCCTCAGAAACTGCTCCTGTAAGAAAAGAATGTAGTAAAATGTTGTGAGAAAAAAACCATGAAACCTAGAGTTCTCCACCTTTAAATCAGCTTTCAAAAATGAAAGAGAAATAGAGACATTTTCAGGCAAAAAATTGAAGTAACATGTCGGTTAAACTGACCTGAAAGAAAGATTAGAATGAATTTTAGACAGAAGGAAATTGACAGAAGTCAGGCATTACAAGAAGGAAGAGTATCAGAAAGGGGTAACTAAGGATAAAATGGAAAGGCTTATTATTGCTATTCTTAATTGCTCTAACATGTAATCATTTCTTCATAGCCACAGAGGCTCGGAGGACAGCTTGGCTGCATGCCTGGAGTACACAATGTCCTGGATCAGAGTCCCAGGGATGCAAAAGTCAATGCATATATGCATTGCACATGGAGTGAACGAGAACAATGATACAAGGAACGCAGGGGATCTGGAGGACTTTGTACTTACATGGCACTTGCATGACCAGTGGTACAGTATAATGATAGTTAAAAGTCCATTTGGGTTTATTGTAAATATTTATCGCAAAATCTAGGTGTATTATATTTCTTATTTCTATGGCGAAATACCTAATTAAAGTAACTTAAGAAAATAAATCGGTATTTGGTTTTTGGTTCACAGTTAGAGGGTGTAGCCCATCATGGCAAAGAACTTATGGCTGCAGGAGTTCGAGGCAAGTGCTCCTATTGCTTCTACCATTAGGAAGCAGAGGAGCTGAATATTTGCACGTATTTTGCTTTGTCTTTTTATTCAGTTCAGAACCCAAGCCCATGGATTTAGAATAGGTCTTCTCACCTCAACCCAATAGAGATAACCTTTTCCATACTTGCTCAGGAATTTGTTTCCATGGTGATTCTAAATTCAATCTACTTGATCATCAAGATTAATCATCATACTACAAAAACCACTAAAGAGAGGGGGCTCAGAAAGGAAGGAGTGAGGGCAGGCAGGGACTGTGAAGTGGATTGGTGGGTTATGTCACCTGTTACCAAGTCTGATATCCTAAATTCAATCCCTGAGACCCATTTGGTGGAAGCAGAGACTCAATGACAGCAAGTTACTCTCTGTCTTCCAACATGCCCTGGGGAACATTCACACCGGCACACACACACTAAATAAATATATACATACATAAATATGTATATAAAAGCAAAACAGTAGTACAAGTAAACTAGTAAAAAGGTAAGTTAAAAAGCAGTGGGGAATAAATAAAACACATAATTCTATTTAGTCATAAATAAGAACAAAATTATGTTGCTTGCACAAAAGGTGGTGCAACTGGAGATAATCAGGTTAAGAAAAAACATAAGTCAGGCTCAGAAAGAAAAACATCATGTTTTCTCTAGTTTGTGGTTCCTATTTTTATAGATACATAAAATCATATATAGCTATATAATATGAAGGTAAAAGTAAGCATGTCTATCGAGAGGGAGGGAGCTGACAGAATGGGTGAGGGTGAGGAGAGGGGAGGGGTATCGGCAGTGAATACAGTTAACACGAATGATATACTTGAATGAAAATGTCTTGGGTTTTTAAATTGAAAATAGATTGTTCTCTCATACACTACACGCACACCACAGTTTCCCCTCCCTCCACTCCTCCTGGCTCACCCCACCTCCCCTCTCCCCCTCTGTTTCCTCTTCAGAAAAGAGCAGGCCTCCAAGAGAAGGCAGTCAGACAGGGCAAAGCAAGTTACAATAAGACAAGGCAAAACCCTCATATCGATGCTGGACAAAGCAACCCAACAGGAAGAAAACAGTCCCAAGAGTGGACAAAAGAGTCAGAGACACACCCGCTCCCTCTGTTAGGAGTCCCACAAGAACACAAAGCTAACAGCCACAACATGTACACAGAAGACCTGGTTCAGACCCATGCAGGCCCTGTGCTTGTCACTTCAGTCTCTGTGAACCCATGTGAGCCCTGCTTAGTTGATTCAGTGGGCCATGTTCTCCTGGTGTCCTCCCTTCTCTCTGACCCCTACAATCCTTCCTCCCTTTCTTCTATGGGGTTCCCATATCTCTGAGGGGAGGGACCCAATGGAGACCTCCAGTTTATACTCCTTCTCCACATAATGTCTGTCTGTGAGTCTCTGTATCCGCTCTGAATCTGCTGCCTGAGGAAGTCTCTCTGATAACAACAGGACAAGGCACTGATCTATGAGTACAGCAGAATAGTATTGGGAATTATTTCATTGACTATTTTGCCAGTCATGTTTGGTTTTACCCTAGCTCTAGGTCTCTGGGCTATCCAGTCTCCCATACCCAGCCATCTGGGCCATGTACAGTATGGGCTCCCTCTCAAGGCATGGGCCTCAAGTTAAACCAAACATTGGCTGACCACTCCCACAAGTTCTGTGCCACCATCTCCCAGGTCGAGGGTTTTGTGGCTGGGATGCTATCCAGGTTTCTCTTTCCATAGTCTGCAGAGTAGCTTCTTACACCAAAGAGACCAGAACATAGGGGTGAAGGCTCTATGTTCTCTATGTTCAATGACCTGTGTGGATGTCATTCTCAGCAATGCGGCCCCACAGTCAGTTTTCAGAGAGCAACCCTCTGTCGCAGCATCAGCTTGGGTTGTTTAGCTATCTCCACAGGACCCCCTCAGTAAACAAATCAAAGGAATTTAACCCAGTCCCACCACTGGAAGCCTTGGTTGACTACGAAAGATGGCCAGTTCAGACCCCACAGCCTCCATTACTAGGAGTCCTCTCTTGACTCACCCTCATAGATTACAGGAAGTTTCCAAAAATGTCTTTATGCAATCCATTACCATATACAATGAATGTGCATTAGCAAGAGTCTTGTATTCTATGAATATGAAGCCACATTTTTTCCAGCTTTCTGAGACAGGGTTTCTCTGCAGTTTTGGAGCCTGTCCTGGAACTCGCTCTGTAGACCAGGCTGGCCTTGAACTCACAGAGATCCGCCTGTCTCTACCTCCCGAGTCCTGGGATTAAAGGTGTGCACCACCACTGCCCGGCATGACATCTCAATTTTAAAACCTATAAAAGCTATATAACCCTTAGATACTCTAGAGACCGTGACAGGACCCCAAACATGAGGCCAGCTTTGACTCCCCAGCAAGATCCCCCCTCTCTTCCTCCCTCCCTCCCTGCCCCCATCGTACACACACACATAAGAAATGTATGTATCTAACATGAAACTAGGTTTTATTGAAGACACAAATTTTAATGATAATAATAATCATTTAGGGTGTGGGTTGTAATCCCCATTCAAAGATGGAGAAGGGAAGGCTCAAGAATTTAAAAATGTTGCCTATGATCAGATTTCTGATAGACAATGAGAAATAGAAATAGTGACAAAAGACAGTCCTCTAGTTATGCACTCCACTGTGACATGTTTCCTTTCTCAAGCCCTTGCCTCACCCCTGGGGGCTTTGAGGAGTACACAAAAATCAGAGCCTGGAGTACCTTAGTATTCCACATCACTTACAGGTTGTCAGAGGCCCTGTAATGCTCAGTCTATTCATTTTGACTGCCTATGCTACTTCCTCAATGCTGTCATTCACTCAGGAGGGCTGTAACATGATCGGGGACCTGCTTGTTGTGGTTTCTGTCCCACCCGGTTCCCCACAGCTGGCAAGCCCCAAAGAAAATCACACAGAGATCTCTATAAGTTATAAAGCTGATTGGCCCATTATGTCAGGCTACTTATTAGCTCTTGTAGCTTATATTAACCCATTATTTTTATCTATGTTAGCCATGTGGCTCAGTAACTTTTCAGTGGGGTAGATCACATCCTGCTACTTCTGTGGTCTGGACAGGAGTGGGAGGAATCAGCTTCCTCCTTCCCAGAATTCTCCTG
>LOJH01021186.1:10050-20065 GCA_001685095.1 Ellobius talpinus | reverse complement strand
GCCAAGCAGTGATTTAATGAATACAGTTTCTGTGTGGTTATTTTGGGGCTAAGCAGCTGGGAACTAACAAGTGGCCTTCCTACTACATCTATGTATCTATGTGTCTATGTATCTATGTATCTATCTATCTATCTAATCTAATCTAATCTAATCTATCCACCCACCCACCCAACCATCTAGATGAAAGACCCTACTGGGTCCCTCTTACTCTATGAAAGATAGATGACTGTAAGCCTAGGGGTTGTGCTGCATCAGGTAAACTCAATCCCAAGATTCACAGAGGTAAGGCAGTTTCTCTTCTCATCTGCAGGAACAAACAAAGATCTCAACTGATCAGTCTGGAAAGCGATTCATCCATCATTGAGGCTCAGACCCGAGACTATCTCAGGAACACCTACCATGTCCACTCAACTGGCCTGATCCAACATGGTATCCCTGGGCATTCTGTTACAGTCCCAGCACACTGTCTTGTCACTAAACCCTAGGTCAGAATCTCTCAGGTATAGCCAGAAACACCTGGGACAACTTAATAGCAATACTATTCCTGGGCCCCACAGAAATCTACAAAATCTACAAAATCTACATTTGAACAAACCCCACTTCATATGGCATATAACAAACAACTGTCCCAGGTATAAGGTCCCTGGAAGGAAAGACCTTCTATCTTCAGATCTTTGCGTCAGACTACTCTCAGTAAACAAGAGCTCAGCAGACAGGAAGCACTTGTTGCCCAAGACTCAGCTGCCTGAGCTCAACCCTGGAACCCACGGGTTATCACCCAGGAACCTTTAGACAGCACAGGGTCCCAACACAGGACAGTCAGGTAAAGAAATGCTAGAAATAACAAGACTACATAAGCTACAAATCCTTCTGCAGGCAGGGCTGGCCTGCAGAAGCTGAGAGTGGTAAGGGCCATTCAGAAGCCTTTTGCCAGGAAACTGCTCAGAAGCCAGTCTAGAAAACTGGTGCTGGTCATTGAGGGTGCTTGGAGGGTTTTAATTCAATGCTCGCCACCATCTCATTCTCTCGGCTGAGCTGGGCTTCTGGGAAACAGGCCTTCTTCAACTTCTGGCCACCCCGATATATAAGATGAAAGTATCTTGGTAAAGTAAGAAACGACCATCAGGTGGCGGTGGCGCACACCTTTAATCCCAGAGGCAGAGGCAGGCAGATCTCTGTGAGTTCAAGGCCAGCCTGGTATACAGAGCAAGTTCCAGGACAGGCAAAGTTACAGAGAGAACAATCAACCCCCACCAAAAAAAAAAAGAAAAAAGAAAGATGATTTCTCAAGTCTAAGTCAGCAAACAGGGTGCTGAGTGATAGAAACACATGATCACTGAACTCATTCAACTTCTGCAAAGGGGCCTGCAGCTTCTTGCTCCTGTACCATGGCAGTCACATGTCCTTTAATAATGAGTGAGCAGGGCTAGAAAGATGGCTCAGCAGTTAGGACTATGCACACTGCTTTTGTAGAGGACCTGAATTTGATTGTTAGCACCCACCATGGGTGGCTAAAACCACCTGTAACTCCAGCTCCAGGATGCAATGTCTCCGGCCTGTGTGAGCACCTGCACTTACTCGCACGAACGCACATGCACACACACACGCACGCACGCACGCACGGAGTTCAGTGCTTACTGAATGCCAGCCAAGGTACTAGTGTTTTACACACATTCTTTTATGAAATCTTCCTCAAGAAAATATTATTGTTTGCATTTCAAAGATGGGGTTCACAGTCACGGAGGAGTGAGTGCAAATCTGCCTTTCCAGTCCTGTTCTTTCCACTGTACTCCACTTGCTAATGAAAGGGGATTTTCATCCATTCATTTTCCAGAACTGCCGGAAGCTGATGTCTCATCAGTGCCCTCCAGATCTTACCACACATGCTTGCAGGCTAAAGGCAACTTTTGCCAGGAAGAGGAGAAAGTGCTCACAACAAGGCTGTCACTGCACCAACTGCATCAGAGGACGACAGAGGGGCTGTCACTGCACCAACTGCACCAGAGGACTGCTCTGCAACTGGATGAGGACGGTAACACAATGTTTCCAGTATTTTCCCCAACCCACTCTTTCATATTCTGTTTTTCGTATCACGTATCTTGATCCCATTCATTGCCTGTCCCTTCACATCTACCCTGCACCCCTGCACCCTCCATAAAAATAAACAAAATTCAAGAGAAAAAAAGGAAGAAAATAAGATTAAAAAAATTTTTTAAAGGGAAATAATTACAAATCTCGTCATGGAAGCTGGAGTGTGACCCAATAACTCACGCCGTATACTCCTTTGCCCATACATCTCTACATGCAAGTGTTCACTGCAAAGAATCATTGGTTCAAGGCCCCTGGTCTCCACTACATGTTTGATGCTTGGACATCCTGCTGCCGTCCTGTGCCCACACCCACCTTTAAAGAACTCTGGGCAACCCCTAAAGATCCACTCACCTTGCCCTCAAGGCTCCCCTCTAGACCTGGGGCCTGAGCTCACCAGTGGCCTCGCTTCCCCAGGGACAAGCTGTAGACAGTGTGTGTGCCTGTCCCCTCTGGCAACCCTGTGGCTGGGTACAGTCACGCATTCCAATACAGACCAAGGAAGGGGTGGGGGTGTCCGGCTCTCTGGAGCCCTGGAACAAATACTTGGAGCAGTATCTATGCTGAGGACAGCAGCTGGTCCCTTGCTACTGTTTTCTCATTCCATACTGGGTCACCAGCAGGAATTGAGCGCCCCCCTTTCCCCTGCCCACTTCAAACAGTGGCCCACAAAGTAATCAAGCCTCTGCCACAGGAGTCTGTTTGCCTTGTAAATCAGCCAGCAAGGCCGAAACAAACAGTTTCCACCCCACCCCCTGAAGTGTCCAGGATATCCCTCAGTCACAGGGCCACCCAATGCAGGCAGGGAGACTCAGAGCCTCTGCCCACCCCTCCCCCAGTCCCTTCAGAACCGGTGGACCGGGAAGAAGTCTCTCCTACCTCACCAAATCAAAATGGAGAAGGAAGAAAGGGGGGTGAGCAAGAGCCCCACTTTCCCTCACCCTTCACCGCTTTCTTCAACAAGCTGCTCATGCGGCTTCACGGCTATAGCCCTAGGGTCACCCCGGGGACACTGGGGTGAAGAATATGATGACTCTGGAGGCTGGGAGCAACCAGCAAGAAGGCTGTGTGAAAGCTGGCCTGCCAGGACTGAGACACTTTCTAAATACGCCCCCTACTCAACACAGCAGGACAATAACGGCTCCCACCCTCCCTCCTGTCCCCAGCCAGATCAATGATCCATGTAGAACCAGTTAATTACCTGTCTAAGCCCCAAAAGGAAAGGCATCCTGTAAGAGCATCGTCCACACTACCGTTAGCAACAAAGGGCTCTCCAGAGTTAAGGTCTTGGAATGAGCATGGCCCGTGGTGGTTCGGTGCTCTCAGAGCAAAGAAGAGACAGTAAACAGAGTCCTGGGACCCAGCAGGCTGCCTGCTCTCCTCACTACCTCACCCCAACCCCCGCCTGGCCCCGACACACCCCCACCTTCTCGTGACATATCTCAGACGCAGCACAGCTCAGGCGTCTGCCAAGGGGGAAATGACATCAGTTCAGGCACAGTGGAGAAACTTCAGACAGCTGCCGAGGATGTGCAGTAAACCCGTGATGCCAAAACCATCCTAGAGGGGGGCCTGCTAGCTCCCCCTGCTCTGACCGGGCTCCCAGCTGGCAAATGATTCTGGGAAACTCAAGAGAACTGCACTTCTCTGCATAAGGACTCGGTCCCAAGGTGTTGTTTCTCCTTGGGGAAAGAAATTCAAGCCTGGTTACTGTCCTTCTGCAGAAACTTTTCCACCCCGCCCCAATCTTCTGTGGCAGCACTCAATAAACAGCAGCATGGTTCACGGCTGTCCCCACCCTCTCTGGGAAGAAGCAAATGCAGAGGGGCATCTCTGCCCCACTTAGGTAGTAACCCTGGCTGCTGCCTTGGACCCCCCACTATAAGGGGAGTTTATATTTCATAAACAAAGTGGGCACATCCAGGTGCCAACATCTTTCCTCACTCGTCCTACAAAGGGTACAACAAGTCCCGCCACACCCTCCAAGCTGCCAGTAACACACATCAGCTATATTTAAACCAACTCTTGATTCAGAAAAGCTCGCTCCCTCAGATTTGCTGGGCTTCCTTTCTGGAGAAGACCAGCCGGCTTTGCCCAGGAAACAAAGATGCTGGGGTCAGCGTCCTGATCTGACCTTTCCTGGTTGGTGAGGCGAGCCAACTCTCATCCTGAACAGCAAGCAGCACGTGGGAACGTCCCCAGACCTGAGTCCTACCCCAGAACCAAGGTCCAGATTCGGGTGTGGGCTTGCAGAAGTGACTCTTTTGGGTGTGATCTGAGACAGAACTCAGGGCCTCCCTAGATAAGGGCTCTCCCACTGTGCTATGCCACACCCCCAGCTCAGAAATGACTTACGACAGTTTTCAAAGGGAACTTTGAAATTCAAAGTCAATTTTTCGTAGCCTAGACTGTAGATCAATTATATTTCCCTTAACTCAAGAGTCCAAGTGGTTCTTGTCGAAGCTTCTGCAGTTATTTTCCCTCAGCGATATGTACTAGCTGACTCACAGAAACCAAGATGTCCACAAATTACCATCTCTGCGGGCCACGCATGTACCTGCTCATTAGACTCCAGCCAGACAAGCAGTGTGCTTGCTGCAGGTCACAGCTGACAGGCGAGGACACAAAGAGGTTTCTGACAGGAAAATGAATACGGCAAGCAGGCTGAGCCATTACATGAGGTTCACGTAAGAACAAACCCCAACCTCACTGCTATAAGAAAAGTAGAAAAAAGCTGAGGTACAGAGTGGGGGTCTCTATGGCTGTCTGGAGCCCAGAGAGCCACTTTAGGGCAAATACTGTATTCTCAAGACACACAGTCTGTTCCGTGTTCTCACACTTAGGTTGCTCCATGCTCTCACACACAGGCTAAACTGCCAGACAGATGAGACTGGACAGCAAGGCTCAGCCGCCACAAAGACCAGTGAGACTGTTTTCAACCCCTTCCCCTCATTTCCTGTTTCCCAGCAACCACTGGGAACCAGAAAACATGTGAAACACAATTTCACTTTGGCAAGCCAACTGCGGAAATACGTCTCGAGTCTCTCTAGCCTGTACTGACCTAACAAGACAGACAGGCACCTACGGTTCTCGGGAAAGGGTGCCACAGTGTGAATGTCCCCGTTTATCGATCCCACACCCACCACCAACTACCCACAGTGCACCTGCCAGGCACTGTTCTCAGTGCCAGGAATATGACCATTAAATAACTCCCACACCGCTCTTTGATGGGTTACAGAATTACTCTGTATTTCTTTTTGTTTGATGGGAATGAGGGATTGAGAGAGGTATCAAGTAACCCAAGCTGGCTATGAACTCACTATTGAGTCAAGGATATCCTGATCCTCTGCCTCTCCCTCCCAAGTGCTGCGATTACAGGTTTGAGCCATCATTCCTGGTCACATTTCTTTGCCTCTCGACCCCCATTTTTGAGACAGGGTCTCATAGAGCCCATACTGGCCACAAACTCACTCACCTCTGAACGTCCTGTCTCCATCTTCCTGGTTCTAGGATTAAAAGAGTCAGGGCTGGAAAGACAGCTCAGTGGTTAAGAGCACCGATTGCTCTTCCAGAGGACCCACGTTCAATTCCCAGTGCCCACATGGCAGCTCACAACTGTCTATAACTTCTGTTCAGGGTTCCAGGGGACCTGACACACATGGCAAAACACCAATGCTCATATATATAATAAAGAAGGAAGGAGAGAAAGAAAAGAAAAGAAAGAAGAAAGAGAAGAGTGTACCACCACACCTGGATAATATGGTGGTGTGGACAGAACCCAAGACTTCGTGTATGCTAGGCAAGCTCTCTACCAATTGAGCTACGCCCGACCCCTGCGTTTCTAAACCAATCCATCAATGGTGACTCGAGAAGTCAAAACATCAGTGTTGTATCACAGGCTGTATTTCCTCCACAGAAACCACCCCTCTGTGGCCGCTACTCCAGACAGGGCTTCTAATCAGTGGCTGTCTAGGTTCATCTTCGTGCAAGATTATACGTTTCTGAGCACAAGGCAGCATTTTATGCCACAGCGTCATCGCAAGACCAGCAGCAAAGGCTCTGAAGAAAGTGCTGACGATCCTTCACACTAACCTACTTCTTGCCTCAGCCCACGGGTAACTAAGCTTCCCTAAGCAATGAGACCCGGGGGTGAGGACAGAAAAGGGGAGCTAGCTAATTCAGGCAGTCTCAGGAAGGTGAGCTCACTTTAAGCCAGGCCCTGGAAATATCACCACCACAACCCAGTCAGCTTTGGGGTTTAAGAAGCGAGAGGGCCACTGCTGCCAGCTTGGAGGTGGAGCTGGGAGATTCATCTCAAGTGATCCAGGCTCAGACTCCATGAGCCAAAAATAAAGCCCTCCTTCAAGTAATCTACGTCATCTTCCTGTCGATGCAGAATTAAATTAAATGCCGAATTTACCAACTTAAAAAAGGAAGTCACACTAACCTAGAATTAAGCAGGATTACGTTGTCAGAATGCTGTAAGTTAGCCACTGCTCACCACCCCAGAGCCATGTCTGGGGCAGCCTTTTGTTGACTCGACCCTCTCTCCCCAGAGAACCCTCCACGACAGCACTGCCAATGCTACTACCCTTTGGGTTCTGGTTAATGTCCTATTTTAAAATACACTGCAGCACACGTATATTCTTGGCTTTCACTCTTTCATGTCATCCACCTAAGGCTTCTGACAGTGTTTCCAAAGCAACCTCTACATCTGTAACTTTTCATTCGAGCTGGTTATTTGTTCAATCCTGACCATGAGCCAGACGCCGAAACTCTACCTCAGCAACACCTTAACTCCCCAAGCCCACGATGGCTACCTCTCTGCGGGGGCAGAAGCCAGAACGGGTGGCATTCAGCTGGCTGAGAGCACAAGGGTTCCTTATGACACAAGAGCCAAGATACCAGAAGACCAGAGTTACCAGGGCAGGGGAGACCCCAATAAGCAGATGTGGGGCTCAGTGGCTGCCACGCGGATTTGTGTACAGATCGCCTGGTGGTACTGCTGATTCCCTTTGGAGATCACACTGGAGCTGACGGCAGTGGGTGCCACGGACTGAGAACGATTCCTAAGAGTCTCGTTTGTTCTCGATATATCAGAGCCCATACAGGGATGGAGGTAGAGACATTCCTGGGCCTTGGTCTCCACATTACGGAACTGTCCCTGCTCCCAGGTCACGTGACCCTCTGAGGTTAGACAGGAGAGCTGAGGGCTGGGGGTATCAACTTTACAGTCAAGGAATGTAGAGCAAGAATGGTGTTGTCAGAACAGGACACCTGCCAGGCTTCCGGGGTGGCAGGTGCTCTGCAGACCCAAGGCAGCCTCATTTCCAGGAGCATGGGCAGCAAAGACCATCGAAACCGTAGGGGGCTGGAGAGGTGGCTCAGCGGTTAAGAGCAGTGGCTGCTCTCCCAGAGGTCCTGAGTTCAATTCCCAGCACCCACAACAAGCAGTATACAACTGTCTGAAACTCCAGCTCCGGGGTATCTGGTGCCTCTGAGGAGACTACACTCCCACATACATATAATTCATAATAAAATTAAAACTTTGAAATGGGTATGGAAAAGTTGGAATACTTAAAATACATGCCTCAATAAATGTTAAGGGGGCAAGAGAGAGATATCTCTCCGTGTGATAAAACCATGTAATGACGGAATGATCCTGAAGCAATTATCATGGGGAATGCCATGGGTCAGATCCCAACCCCAGACAAATATTCACGGACTGCTGCCAAGCAGTAATGCAGAGATTGCTCAGCTGCCAGGAACCAAGAGTCCGGGCTTATCTGTGTCCGGGAGCTGGACAAGGGCAGGCACGTAGCAGGCCTGCTGAGGCAAGAGAAGTAGACCCGCGCACGGAGTTCTGTGAGTCACTGGGCTTGTTCCTTCCACAGAGCATCTTGAAGAGCCCAGGACTGCTCTCCTCCTCATCCAGAGAAGATGGCAGGGGAAACAGTGCTTGGCCACAATATGTAATCACTTGTTCCACATCAGATGACATGCAGAAAAGAAAGATTACAGCAGCTATTGAGAGTTCCTATTTCCCAGAGAGAAAAACCCAAGCCTGAGTGAAATGCGGTAAGTCATTCAAGGATGCACGCCTCACAGGAGATGGAACTGGCATTTCACCCAGGCCTGTGCGGCTCCCAAATGGCTTGAACACACAGAGAAATAGTATTTTGATATTAATTACAATTGTCACCCGGGCTCATTTGTGATCTCATGTTCAGGGTTGCCTCCAGCCACCCAGAGGAAAAGAGGTGATGAAGTCAGTCTAGTCCTGGGGGATTGGTATTTTTAGCATGTGTGCTGCCAAAGCAAGCAGAACGTTTAGTTACCCGGTTTGGGACAAAGACAAGCACACACTGAAACAAACACAGGCCCTGCATAATTAATAAAAGGGCTGGGTAGAAAGATCAACCCAAGAGTTACTGAGGGACAGAAAGGCACAAAGGTGGCTTCAAAAACATAAGTCGGGTTTGTGTGGGAAAATGAGCACACTGGGCGGAGCCGAGCATGGATGCATGGAGCATGTCAGAAAAAGAATGAAAGGCGGGAAGAATCAAAGCACGGCGGTACACATTTGCGACCCCAGTACTAGGGAGGCAGAGGCAGGAGGATTACTATAAGTCTGAGGTCAGCCTGGCACACACAATGAGATCTAGGCCAGCCAGGGCTGTCTCAAATAAAAACAAAAACAAAAATAAAACCAGAAAAAGAGAGCAGTGAAGATCAAACCGTGGCAGCGGGTTGGAGGCTGACACACAGGTATGTCCAGAGTCCCTTGGAGCGGTACATCTTCCTGTGTGGAAAGCATGACAGGAGCTCCACGGCTCTCATTCCACTCGGGGTCCAACGCCTATGTTCCACTGCTTTGGCTATATTCCCTTCAATATGGCCTTGGAGCTGGCTTTGTCCTAGGTGTAGGTGTTAGAGGAGCTAGAAGATACACTGAGCCTTAGTGGATTGTCAGCTGATTTGGGTTTGCTTAGAGAGGGTCTCACTTTGTAGCCCAGGCGACCTTGGAATTCACTATGTAGCTCAGGATGTCCTTCAGTGACCCTACTGCCTCAGCCTCCCCCTAATGCTGGGATTATAGGCACGGGCTACCAGTTTGGCTTTAATCTCAGTGTTTTAAAAGAGAAGTCAAAGTTGCAGGAGCCAAAACTCACTGGCAACAGTTTCCACTTCTGCCACCCAACAAGAAAGTCCTGCTGGAGTGGAAAGATCAGTCTACAGGCATTCCCTCCAGGGAGGAGCATCCGCTACGCTGGGTTCAGAGCTTGGGAAGCTCACAGTGATACTAGGCATCACTGACAATGGACAGACTCTCCCAGGAGCTGCACCCTGAGCTTCATGAAGGACAGAAAAGTCTGGTTTTGTGCCAAAACGTGGGTGTTTTTCCTTGTAAACAGTTCAAGTCTAACCGGACAGGCAAGCAATGGAAACCAGCAGGCTGTCAGCAGACACTTCTCATGTCTTCTAACCCACACTGGAATAAAAGGGCCAGGGATGCCGCTCAGGGATGGAGTGCTGGCCTAGTGTATGTGAGGCTTGAGGCAGTCGGCTCGGACTCCAGCGCTGAAGGAGACAATAATAAGAGGACTGTGACAGAAACAAGGGGGGCAAGATCACATCAACTGTGCTTCACACCCAGATGGGGATCCCAGGCTCCACCAAAGCAGACTTCTTTCATTTCTATGTCAACTTTGGGCAAGATAAAAATAACCAGGCGGTGGTGGTTTGACCCCAGCACTTGGGAAGCAGAAGCAAGTGGATCTTTATGAGTTCAAGGCCAGCCTTGTTTACAAAGTGAATTCCAGGTCAGTCAAGGCTATACAGAGATACCCTGTCTCGAAAAAACAAAAATAGGTAGGTAGATAGGTAGGTATAGATAGGTAGATAGATAGACAGATAGACAGACAGA
>LOJH01021185.1:0-17305 GCA_001685095.1 Ellobius talpinus | reverse complement strand
CTCTCCTCTCTCTCTCTCTCTCACACACACACACACACACACACACATGCACACACAAAACACGTGCAACAAGACACACACTGCTCCCAAATGCAGACTGATACAGAAAACTGAATACTTCTGAAGCTGTTAATTTTTGATTGGATGTTGTTCACCGTTTTAATGGGTTTGCTCTGGATGTGTTTGTGATGTGAAATAAATTTGACTCTGGCCATTGCTGTGAGTCCAACCCTCCCCTTCTTCCTCTAGTGAATCAGTGACGTCTGTAACCCTCAGTAAAGGTCCACATCCACAATCTGCTGCATATCACAACAAGAGTAGGGTACAGTTTAATTAAACTCCAACTGGGGACAACTATGGTCTATCATTTGTTTCAGGCTTATTCTCATGTATTCCTCCTTTCCTTCCAATCAGGAGGCCAGCTGTGGAATCATGAAGTCCTGTCCCATTCTTGTACAGAACTCCCATGATTCAGAACTGGTAACTCAGCTGTCCCCCTTTTTGCTCATCTCATTTTCCTTTTCTTCTTTAATGGCCTTTCTGGGTGCCTTGGGATCAGTCTAGTATTCAGTGATAATCTTCCTGTCTTTTTTATTGTAAACAAGAAATTTTATTTAAGGGATTTGATTTTATTGCTCTCCATCCCAAGTCACATGGTTTCCAGATTTCTTTCAGTCTGGTTATACTCATTAGCCCTTTTGTTCTCTTCTCTCTCCTTGGATTAAAGACAGAACAGTCATAATAAATTCAAAGTTTTCTACCGGAAGATTTCTGCTGCCTTCTTCAAACAATTTACTTTAGGACCATTTTAAGGTAGGCCTCTCACTTGTTGACACCCAGTGTATTTGAAGAGTTCTGTCTTAAGCAGGCACCTGAGTACTTTTCATTCCATTTGCAAAGTCTCTCTTGCCATGTAGATGGAAGTTTCTGTCCCACCTGGTCCCGCAGCCATTCAGTCCCAAAGAAACACACAGAGTTTAATATTAATTATAAACTGTTTGGCCTATTAGCTCAGGCTTATTATTAACTAGCTCTTACTAAATTAACCCATAATTCTTGTCTATGTTTAGCCATATGGCTCAGTACTGTTTCTCAGTGAGTCATTCTCATCTTGCTCCCTCTGCATCTGATTTCCTTTCCTCTTCCCAGAATTTTCTTAGTCTGGTCTCCCGGCCTATACTTCCTGCCTTGGAATCAGTCTTGTATTCAGTGATAATCTTCCTGTCTTAAACAGGCATGTGAGTAGTTTTCGTTCTATTTGCAAAGTCCCTCTTTCCATGTCATACAATATATTCAAAGGCATGTTACATAGGGGTCCAGTTTATGCCTACTACAATCTATAATTAACTTTACCAAACTAAACAGCAACCATAAAATAAATTAACAGTAGACCAATATGAAACACAGTGCCTAATGGGCACATTCACATCTCTCTGATAATTCCAGGGTTAAGCTCATTTGACTGGTTCTAGCCAGACCTGTAGACCTGTGATCTGCACTCCCTGCCCCTCTATTCATCCATCCCTACCTCCCTACATCCCCTTCCTCCCTGGCATTCCTTCACTGTTAGATAATCACACTATATGGTACAACTCTGGGCTCCAGGACTCATTTCACAGAAGAACAAATGAAGCTCATACCCTTTGCTATGATAGCCAGCTCTGTTCCAAGTCCCAGAGCTGAGATTCTGGAAGGATTGCCTCAAGCCTTTGGACAGGAAATCAGACATGACCGATAAAGGTTGGGAGGACATAAACCTGGAAGACTAGACAGTGGCTCCCTTAACCCCGTTGGATTTGAGGGATGGAGGTAAAGTGTCTCCTTTAGGAGAGTTCTTGGGCTTTGCCATCTGCTAGCTCTGAGACTGACTGCTCCAGGGCTGCTTCTGCAGGTTCATTTGACAACAGGACACATGATGATACAGCCTAAACAGATCCTAATGATAGTTCACTCTCAAGTTCTACAGAAGTGTACATGAAAAACCTCTGTCTCTTTCCCCAGTGGCGGCGTCATATCCTGATGGAGAAACTTTCAGTAGACCCATGACTGAGTGAGTGCTTCTACCTTGGCTTATCTTTTTCAACAGTTCTGAGATTGGCTGGGCCACTGTCAGGGCCCTCTGCTCTTGAAGCTCATTTCCTTGTCTGTGTTCAAATGTATAACGTGGCATGTACAAAATCAAATATAATCATATTTCCCTAAGTGGCCCATGCCTCTTCACTTTTCCAACTTCTCCCAAATACAATACAAACTATTTGGCTGTTAGAAACAGGGCTAGAAGTAGACAGAGGATTAAAAATAAATTATCTCTGCCCTTTTGTCTTTGTTAGCAGGGGAGCCATAGAGAACACAGGGCTCAGAGGACTGGAGCCCTGGCTACTAAGCCTGCTGATGGGATTTTGGCCTAGACAACGTATCAGTATTTCTTCCCAGGTCTCTAGTGAATGCTGTCAAATTAGCAGGAGCCACTGCAACATATCAGCTGGCAGGAGAATCTTTGTTCCGAAGAATGACAGCCCCGAAAAGCCACTCTGACTTTGCTCACACCCCAAGGGTGGGTGTTGACATCCTGTTGTCAAGGTAGAAGGAGATGCTGAAGATGCTCTGTTCCGGTGGGAACAGTCTGTAGCAAGTAGGAAAACATGGGGCAGATGATGGAAGGTCCCTGCTGCTTCCATGGCAAACCTTCTGCAGCGGAGACTTGTGGGCCGTTTAGCTAGTGCTATGTAACTATGAGGAAGAGGGCCAGACCACTGTGAAAGCAACATAACATGTCTAGGGACCTGTGCACACATGCGGGATGCATGGATGTAGTAAAAGTCTGCTGGCCAGTTGGTTTCAAGGTTTCACCTCCCTCTGCCCCATTGTATGTTATGGTTGCAGGCACACCCTGCTGTTCCTGGCTTTGTTTGGGTGGTGAGGATCTGAACTCACACTCAGCAGGCACATTAGCCACGAACTGGAACCAACAGGCTCCCTGGTCCCTATCTTTTAAGCTTTTAGAGATGCACTGTCAGCACAGCTGGGGAGAGCTCCCTGATGGGAAGCCTCTCTTCTTCCCTGGCAGCTGGCAACCTCCCAGGCTTTGTTGCTCACTGTACCTACTTCATTTCACAGTGGGAAGCATGTTTGTTACGTTTTTTTATATTATTGTTGTTTGCTTTTAAACGGGTTTGTATTTTTTTTGTAAATCTGCATCATCTGCCTTTAGCTGACTTGTTAGCATAGGGGAGGGCATCAAAAACATTTGCTGAGTGAACCAAACATGCACCACACAATGACATTATCTTAAAGAATATACTAGTTTTTCTTTCTACCCACTGTCTTGGTCCTTGTCTTTAAGTAAACACTACTTATGACAGCGAGAACGTGAGAAGTTTTCCTGAGCGTATTTATTTTGAGACAGGGTCACATGTAGCCCAGTTCGGGCTCCAGCTTAATTTGTAGCAGAGTGTGGTCTTGAGCATCTGACCCTCTTGCTTGTACTGTGCCAGTCTGGGATTATAGGTGCTGGACAACAACACACCTAGTAATAAACGTGTTTTATATTAAACATTCCCAAGGGCTAGTCTCCATACAAGAGAGTTGTAAAGTAAATGAGATGATCCTGGACCCAGGATGGGCCTTATTCTGACAACCCTATCATTGTTGAGGTCCTTGTTAGTTGAGTTTGCACAGGATCCCTTTGAGCTTGTGGCCATGAGAACTTATCCATAGCACCGGGGTGTACTGGCTATTTCCCCTCCTGCTAACCACTACAGGTCTACCTAAGAGCATCCTCTACATCATCACAGAGTGTTTAATGTTTCCTGGTACCCTACCAGTGAATGTTCTTGGAACAAGTCTTGTACCACACAATATAACTGATGAGTGAGAAAGCTTTCTGTGTTGCCAGGAAAAGGACAAAGTTGGCATGGGATTTGCCTAACCTCTGGGGTGTTGGGAGTTGACTGGAACATGTTCTGGGTCTCTTCCTGCTTTTATGTGATGTATAGAACAGCCTATAGTCTTGGTGTTCCAGAGCCTTCATCCTCAGCATCAGTGCTTAAACTTAAGGAAACCTAATCAATTGACAGGTGATTAGAAGTGCTATCCATTTTCCCCAGATACTGGTCTAGAGGGACAGTTCAATGCTTTCCTGCTGTAAGATCTTATCAGGCTACTCTGGGGTCCTCGCCTGGCTTTGTTACATTGATGATTTTTTGCATTTCCATCCCACTTCACAGCACCATGGATGATAACCTCCAAGTGGAACTCACCAAAGCAAATAGACGACATGTCTTTGTCTGGGAATGACACTAACAGCAAATACTGATCTCACACGTCAAGGACAGAACCCATGTTTTAAGCTCTCCTTTCAACAGGAAGGTTGGCATGATTCCCTTATGCAGAGACCTGAAAGTGTGGCAGAGATACCTCCTACACAAGGTTACAGGGCATATGGATAGTGCAGCCAGATTTTATATCTGTGGACAGAACTTTTATTCTCTGCTCAACACAGACACCGCTAATTACCAATGGTTGCACAAGACATGTCTGTCTCCTTCAACAGAGGACTCCTTTGCCTTGGTTAGTATTTCTAGGTTTAACCACGACACTTCTTAATTACGGCTTCAGACTGCCATGCCATATAACTCAACTGTTTCTTATTCCTTTTTCAAGCTTTTTGTCTTGTAGAATATTGTATCATAGAGTGAGCTGTTAGGGGGTTAGCGTGGGCAGGGTCCTGACTTCCTGGTCCCATGCAAGTGCACGTGAAAGCAGAGGACATCAAACCTATCTGAGGGCTACTGAATTAACTGACACCTGTGTGCTGCCAATGTGACTATACTGCACTCAGCTGGGCGAGCTCCTTGAAAAGCCAACCATGGCCTGGTTTGCTAGGTTAGGAAACTGATGTATTGGAGTCTCAGTAGCTTCTCCAAGACCATACATGTTAAATGACAGGGCTGGGGTGAAGTCTGGGGATTTGGATCTATATTCCAGAATTGGTTCTACTCTCTGGAGAGGTTCATTATGGAGCTACTGATCTGACAAGGACACTGTCTCTTGAGGAGGTGCCCTGGGAAGCTATTGACACCACAAAGGCAAGAAATTGATCCTCTGTAGCCACAACTCGTTCTTCCCCAGTCTATATGAAAGGATTCTCCATAAACTAGAGATGACAATGGGTGTAACATAGAGCAACCAATCATCAGACAGCTACTGAAACTTAGGATAAGTTAATGAGTGGATTTACTAATGAAGAAAGAGAGGGAGAATTAAGTAGATTTTTTTAATATCCCAACAGTTGAACCGACTGGAAAAATGAAGACAACTCAGTGAGCAGAAAATCATGGGTTCTAAGAGAAAAATCTTATTACCGAACAAATGAAGTTTGTTTGTTTTCCTTAGGAGAACAGAAAGATCTAGTAACCATTGCAAATGATTGGACCTATTGGGAAATCACCTGTGAATTATCATAGTAATCAATCGTCTCTCATCTGCCTGCCTCTACTTCTGGAGTCAAGAACACACTGGTATTTCAATGTGTAATGGGATGTCAAATTCACAGGCAGGCACTGTGCCATAAAGAACATCAGAAGAACTTAGAGCAACAAGGACAGGAGCTGCTGGCATCCCAGGTGAACTCTCCTGGCTGGCCTCACTGGTAGTTCTTCTGTGGTTATCTATGGAGCAATATTCAACTCCATGGGTGTGATTGTTTTGAAACATTTCAAAATTCCACCTGAGCACACTCATTACGCTTGATTTCTTCCCCCTTTGAAATCACAAATGTTTTGCCTTCATTTTTTGTGTTAATAGAATATTAGTGAGGATCCAAACATTCTGGTGGTGAATATTTGCTCTGTGATTCAGGTGTGGTTCATAATTCATCCTTCTGCTCATTAACACCCTGTCCATGCTTTGCATGGTTTTAGGAAAGAACTTTTTTTCATTTTAAAATGAACTCAAAATTTCATCTGAATTATTGACAAGTTTTCAGATTGCCAGTTTATCCCTCGGGGCAAGCACTGCGGGACCCCACTGCCCATTACTTTGCCAGGCCCTGCTCAGAGTTTCTGAATACCTCTGGGGGTCACTTGTGCCTCCTGGGATCCTCTCGTCCATTTCTTAAATGCCATCAAGATGACATTAAGAAGAGCAAGTATGAGTTCCTATTTGGAAGTGACTTCAGACTCTTTTCCTTAAAGCAATTGTTCACTAGAGTGCACGAATAACTCCAAGATAGTCAGGAATTTCGCTTTGATTTTCTTCATAAATTTTCCATTACATTTTTATTGCATCTCTTCATGTTGGAGAATTGTCTTGTTTGTTGAAGAAACAATCATGTTGTTATGACCAGAAGCTCCAGTGTGTGCATTACGAATATATTTATATTTAGTTAATTATAAGTGAGAACACCAATGGCTGTTTGTAGAAAATTTTAATATGATCGCATGTACACACACATACATACATGCACACACACAGATACATGTGTGTGTCTCCAGTCTATTCCACATGTTTGTCACACACACATGCATGGAGATTTTAAAAATATTTTTGGCATGATAACTCGATTCCAGGGTTTCACACATGTTGAACATGTGTTTGTGTGTTGTGCCACTGAGCTAATTCAAGAGACTTAGGGAGAGATGTGTCAAACAGACTCCAAGACTTTTGAGATAGTGAACAGCATAGGCAGAGAAAGCCAGGCAGAGCATTGTAGCAGAGGAAACACCCTGGCACGGGATGCCTAGGGTCTTCGATGGGCTCCTGTGGTAAAGTCATCTGAGCAGAAGGTGAAACCGCACTGCTGTCTGGGAGGGAGTGGTGTGTGCTGGTGAGACAGGGTTTCACGTGGAGGCTGTGAACGATGGAGCCAGGAGTAAAGATGTAGAGTTGTCTCACTAATTACCCCGAATCCGTTACCCAGAAGTGCAGATTTAATGAGTGGCAGCAGTAGGTGGCAGGCAACAGTCCGGAGCTCCAGGGCCCACCAGGAAAAGAGGCTCTACATCGGTCCTCACGGAGGAATGGTTAGTAAGGACAGACTTTGGAAGATGTCACAGCATGAGGAAAATGCTGTAGTCGAGTACGGCTCGGGTCTAGCTGTTTAAATGCTTATTTAAAGAAAAATATTCCTTATTTTCAAGAATATCCTTATTTTCAAAAAGAAAAAAGCCTCATGTTCAGATTTGTCACGTGCAGTGGTATGCCTTCATCTTTTTTTAAAGAAATGTTCCCTCCAGAGACAAACCTGGACAAATGTTAATTTGAGCTGGAGCTTCACTAATTTCAGTGGCAGGAAGTATTTTTTCCCATATATTGGCTGAAATAAGTTTGAGTATAGCTTCCATTTTTTTCCTATATACCAGAAGAAATTATGAACTTTGCAATGTACTGTGATCAAACAGAGAAAGCATCTAAAGGGGTCAAAGACAACCTTTCCGTTTTCATTTTAAACTGTTTTGTTCTTGAATAATGTTATTTTTCTCCCTTGGAGATATTGTCAGAAAATTGAAAAACATTTGCAATTTATCATGTAAAGCAATTGGAAGAAGCATCCCTCAGGATGTGGCTTGCACACTGCTTGTGAATCTGTGTGTGAACACATGCAGACACATTAAGGCTGCATGTCGGTATAGTGTGCCATGTTGGAGCCCAAACAGATAGTCATCACAGATGGCCTTCATCACTAATTTCCTATCAGAATCCTCTGAGAATCCAGAGCTTGTCAGGTTATGAAGTAGTGGATTCTCATTCAGTCACTCATTACAGTTCCTCACACAACTCTGTCACCCATGGATTTCTGGTTCTTAACAAAGTCACTGCCCCAGTAAGGTACCTCTTCCCCCAGTGCACTGTCACCTCTTGAGTGTCTCCGTCTACCCTTTTTGGTTGGACATCTTAAAAAATTCACATTTCCTCATGGCTGTTGTTACCACCTTTAGTTTGTCCTACTGGTCAAATGTGAATACACAGTCTCAAAGGTAATCAGATAAATCATGTATTTTTCAAGTGGAAAGGACAATTTAATTTTTCTTGTGTTTTTCTATTGTTTTCATTTAGACCTGGAGGGCCAGTGCCAGCTAGAACTAACATTTCTTTTAAACAGAAATATGCAAAAACCATTAAAATTTAGCATGATATTCAGAAGGAAAACAAAGCTATTTGTTAATATTTAGTTAAGAGACACTGTGAGCTAAGCAAGCAGAGAAATGATGTCAGTATGAATAAAGGATGCCTGAGATAACCCAAGTGAGTCTCAAGTTTCCCCTTATGCACAGTGGTCCTAAGCTGGTGACAGATGGTGTGACTTGGGCCATGGGGAAGCAGGGAGTCTTGAGGTAAGAAGAACTATCAGTGAGATTTTCAATGCTGTGAGAAACCAGCTTCAAAAGAGCAAATATCTCTGTGTGATCATGATTTTGATGGGTTTAGGACTAGGTTAAGTGGCTCTGTGTTTTTGCTGTTCAGTGGCAGAACCTCATTGGGGTGGAGCAAAGCTGCTTGCCTCCTGGCAACCAGGAAGTGACAGGAGTCACCACGCAGCTGTTTATTCCATCTGTGCTATCATTCCATTGTATGGTGCTGCCTGTTTCAGGACAGCTTTGCCCCCACACCAAGCTAATGCCTTCTAGAAACGTCCTCACAGACACATCGGAAGCATGCTTTGGTAATGACCCATGCAGTTCTTAATCTGACCAAGTTCAACCATCACAGAGACCATGAATTTTGCTGATGGCCACACACTGCATCTACTGTCACCTAGTGTGTCGCATTACATTCAAGTTAGATTCAGTGGGTAGGGTCCTGAGGAATTTGAATTTGTGCAATAAAACCATGGTTGTTACCACCATCCTATTACCTGCTGATTTAACGGAGTCCTCATTGGGAACTAGAGGGGAGATGACAATGTTTGAAGCCGGGAACATGGAAAGCTTACAATGACCTAGTAAGCATGACAGTGAACGGGAGGAAAAAGCAGAGAAACCCCAGTGAGCATGACAGTGAACGGGAGGAAAAAGCAGAGAAACCAAGGCAGAGAGACTAAGGTTGCCAACATCTTTTTTTTTTTCACATTCTTCTGCCCATCCCATGTAAAATACCCCCAAACACAGTGCCTGCAGCTGGGTGTTGCTCATCTAGGGTGTGATGGGCACTGTGGCTTTGGTGAAGTCACAGAGATGATCAGGTCTTAGGGGGCCTGCTTTCCAATACAACTTTGTACAATCCGTTTTATCCTTTAACTTAACTTGTATTTATAGACATGGGGGTATGGTTGGGTCTGTGCACATGTGAATGTATGTGCCAGTGTAGTTCAGAAAAGGGGATTGGATACCCTAAAGCTGCAGTTACAGGTGGTTGTGAGCTGCCTAACATGGATGCTGGGAATTGGAATTTGATGTTCTGCAAGTGGGGTACATAATCTCAGCCCCAAGCCATCTCCCAGGTCCTCAGAATAGAGAATAGAGGCTTTCTCTGTGACCCCACTCTTGTTTTATATTTTCCTCTTAAAAGTGTTCAGTAAAGAAGAGCCACTGTGTCAACCCGTTGAAGAGGTTGTTTTCCACTCATCATGCATCTTTCAACTCCCCTTTCTTTCTACTTTGATTCCAGTTTGGATGTGAGAACAACCTAGAGCGCAAATTTAAACACATATTTGCACAATAATCTTTCTGTGTGTGAGACAAATCTTTGGGTTAGGCATGGCCTTTATATTTTCCAAAAGAGCGTGTGTATCTTCCTCCATCTCTGAAAACATTGAAAACACTGCAATATATTTCTTCCTGGCTTTCTCTGGGGATACTTTTTCGGGGAAAAAAATTCAATGCAGTTTTCCTTTTGTGAGCTAAAGGAACAGTACTCCAGAACTTCACAATGTCACTGGCCTAGCCTCCAGGAGAGAGGCTGTGTGTCACAGAGCAATTCAAAGGTGCCATTGATGTGCCCTGGGGGAAGGGACAACTAATCAAGAGCTAATCAAGTGATTCTGTTGGGGGAGAATCTCAGAGGCAGGTTGTACCCACACCTTCCGTTTCTCTGCTGATATTGGTGCGCAGGCCCAGGATTGCCACAGAGGCTGCACAGGGAAAGTGTCTTGGAACAAATAAGTTGGAACTGCAGTAGACATGGCACAGGGTGAGAAGAGACTTTGAGAGAAGGTCCGAGAAGGTGCGGGTCAAAACTCTAAATGGCAGTCCAAATATTCAGACGTGAGCTCAACCAGGATTATAGGAGGGTTTCGGGTGGTTCAATAAGAGCCAGCATTCCTCAGGAACTTATGAAACTGGTTCCCCTCTACCAAAAAGAGTCATTTCCCTTACCTCTGGCGGAAGGGATACATGGCTAACTGTGTACTTATTAGCATATCAACAGCTAATTCTGGCATTCAAGCTGCTTCAGTTTCACAAGTGTCTGTCACACATTTCAAAGTCCATGCTAACATCCTAGCATTTCTCCTGTCCTCTTTTCTCGGGTCCTCCTCTAAACGAGGGACTTCCCTTCCTGCAGCTATGCATTCTTATAACCTGCTATTGGACTCTTCTCTCTCTCTCTCTCTCTCTCTCTCTCTCTTTCTCTCTCTCTCTCCTGTTTCTCTCACTATGCTTTCTCTATTCACTATCCCCTGCTGCTCTCCTCTCTCTCTCCCTCCCAGATAGCCCAGGCCAGGTCTATGCTGCTGGTCATGTTCAGTCTGCTTTTCTCTTTCTGTTCTAGATTCTTTCAGATGCCTCTGGCTGTTCATTCTCTTATTTCTACAATACATCCAAACAAAGAGCCTTCCTCTCAGTCATACTTAATTATCAGTTCTATGACCAGTTTACACAGTGGGGAGGATCCCTGCTTCTATCTGGAAGGGTAGAAGTTCAGTAACATCTGAAGGCTCTAAAACAGATGCAGCCAGGTTTCTGGGAAAGAGAACACTTGCTTGACTCTAGCAAAGGAGGCAGAGATCAGAGAGCCTGCAGTTCTGGCTGGAGGTCAGGGTATGGTGTTGTGAATGCTATTGCATGTGGAGGGAGTCCCAAGGAGAGGAACTGCAGCAGATGCTTATGTTTTATTCAGTGCTATGCGGACCAGGCTATACAATGCCAGAGAGGCAAAGAGGGCAACCGGAAGAAGGACCTTGTGGAATTTCCTGGTCAGCCTTCTCTTTGATTGCTGCGCAGCCATGGAGTTTTCAGGAAACAGGTGGATCTCAAACACATTCTTCCCAACTATATATTTCTGACAAAAGAGTCAAACATCTTAGGGAAGAATTTTATGATACATAAAAAGATCTATTTTTCTATTAGCTGTTACTGTCCTGCTGGGTACATTTTGACTCTTTCTCTTATTCATTCATATGTATGGATAAAACATGTTCATGAGTCTTTATCCACAGTATAAGGGTAACACAGTATTTCTTTGTGTTGCCTGAGAACAGGGACTCCTAGCTATGTGACATCAATATTTAGACCCAAATACTGTGCCAAAAGTCACCATTTTTTGTATAGTAGTGCCTGATATTCATCTCACATTTGTGTATTGGAATAACTGCATTTTATGGCTTATTTCTGTGGCAGTTAGTATTGAGTGTTAATTTAAATGGTCCTAGAATCCCTCATGAGACAAGCCTCTGGGCCCACTTGTGAGAGATTCCTAGATGAGATTAACCTCCAGGCATACCTCTGAGGATTTTCCTCATTATAATAGTGAAGCAGAAAGACTCATCCTGAATGTGGCTAGCACCTTCAGGTGGCGGCCCAGATACAAAGAAGTTTCAGAGAAAAGCCTCATGCTTTTGCCTACTGGCATTTGTGTATCTGGCAAGTTCATCTACATCGTTACTGCTGCCATTGCCACAGCAGCTGCTGATGTTGCCATCCTTCATGGACATACGAACCAGAGCCGGGCTTCTTTGGTTCTTCAACAGGACCCGAACAGTGGTTCTCTAGGAAACTCGCCAGACCTTCAGTACCAGACTGGCACTGCTGAGACACCCAGTCTGTTGTACAGAAAAGCTCCCCAGTGTCTGCCTTGTCTGTGTGAAAGCAGCCATTGCTGGGCCACTCGGATCATAAGTCAGTCTTCTCACCTAATCACTGCATCTGATCTCTCCTGCTACAGAACCCGACTAATACAGTTTTCAATGGATGACAGTTGGTTTATGTGTGCAGCATAGCACAAAGGTCTCCAAATATCACACATCTGCTCAGGTTACAAGTTCTTTCTTGTGGTCAGGGGAATGCTACCTATGAAGTTATAGAAACAGCCCTTGGCCTTTCATTGCAAAGTTTACAGACAGAGCTTACAGGAGGATTTGCCAGAAGGGAAAAAATGAAAACTGGCCTTTAGTGCCAAGGTGTTTGGCCTGAGCCAAACTAAGCAAATGGACTACTGTTTATGATGAGAAGTTAAGAGTCCAGGGAGAAGGCTGAAGAGGAGATCTGGTATGAAATTCCTCTGCATAGTGTGGGTCTCTGTAGATTCAATGAGATCACCATAAAAGGAGAAAATGCCCAGGGCCAGATCTTAGGGACCTGAGAATTTAAGAAGTTAAATAGACGAATCAGACAAAAACAAATGAGTTTATATCCCCCAAGAAAGTTAAGGATGGGGGGCCCTAGTTTGGAGAGAAAGAAAGTGGAATGAGTAAGTCTCAATTGTCCACGGAGAGCCATGCTAATTCCAAGAAGGGAGCGGTCAGTCAGACAGAACTGGGGAAGCAACTTCAGATGTGAGGGTTGCTAACTGACAGTACAAAATACTAGACACCAAATCCCAACCTAGTGAGGGAAGAACAGATGTGAAGAGATGACCACCACCAAGGAGAGGATTGTTGGAGTCCAGAGAATCTTTAATTACCAGACAAAATTGATCCAAAGGAGAAGGTGTGCATTCAACAAAGATTTTCTGTAAGTAGTGTGATGTTTTGATCTTATCCATCAGCTTGACAGGCCATAGTGCCCAGATGATGGTTCAGACCCTGGTCTAGGTATTGCTGCTATGATCTTTTAAAGGAAAGATCAACTCATACAAGTCACTGATCACAGTTCCCAAAGGAAGAGGCAGTTCTCGCTCTATCAGGTTCAGGACTTCAGAGCAAATTTCTCCCCATGTATGTGTCTGTACATATGTGTGTACACATAGAGACATACATTATGTGGCATCTTTTCCCGAGAAACAATAAGGAATGGGAGATTATGTCGGCATTTCCTTTATGTAGGAATAACAGTATGGCATCACTTTTCAGTACCAGACACTTAAGAAATGTGTTACAGAGATGATGGGTGTATTTGTTGATATCAAAAGCTAAGCGAGACAATAAACTTTCCTCTGGTTCATCCTTTATGTGAACTAAAACCCATCATCAACTTCTGTGTTTATCTGTATCATACGCACCCTATTGATGTGACATAGATGGATAAGGTTGGTTTAATGAGAGTGAAAGTCTACCAAAGTAACATTATTGTTAAGGCTCAGGTCATACCCTCTGTAGTCTAAAGGGAGGAAGGAGTTGTGGGAAAGGCAGATAAGAGATGGCCACATGAAACACTCAGTCTTGGAAGTGATGGCCTCTTACTATAGTTGAGATATAAACAGCAGTTAGACCATGGGCAGAGCGTGTGGTGAGACTACAGTGTATGAGAATATGAAGGCCTTGAGGAATTTGTGAATAATTAGTACAAGGGTATGATTATGGGATTAGATGACTTAAAAATATGTGTATCTCCACAATAAAGAAATGATAGTTTCCAGGAGCAGAGTAGAGAGAGAACTGAGGGACTATGGTCATGATGTGGGGCTAATGTTATCAGGAAGTATAGACCTGGGATTGATAGCTGGCCAAATCAAAGTTCTTGGATTCTGTCATTACTCATTCTTACTGAAATTCCAGAGAGGTTTAGGAAGAAGGGAAGGGAATCATTTCATACTCACCACAAAAAATAAGAAGCCATTGAAGAGTGACATGTGCTTTCCCCAACAATAGCTACAGTCTAACCTGTAGGACTCGTTTCTGATGGGGTTTGATGGTGTAAGACTCCTGTAACTGTAAGGGTCTTTAACATCAGAGCTTATTTCTTGACTTTGACTAGAAGGAGCTGTGAGACTATTGAGGATGGTCAGGTACAAGTAATGCTGCCAGCTTTGAAAATGGATAAAAGGTCCCATATGCTCAGGGGCAAAGCTGTGAAAGTATTTGAAAATGACCTTCAGTGCACAGAAAGCAAAGAGATAGTGACGTGGATCCCCCAATCTCTGGCGATAGTTATCCCCATAGATTTCATGCAAAGAAACCTGAACTTCCAAAATGATCTGTTAATGCATCTTTATCCATATTGGATTTATGACCATAGTGATAGGAAACAAATATATTGTAGACAGAGACTGCTTGTTCGTTTCCCGGTCACTCAGACCAAAATAATCATACAGAAACTATATTAATTGCAATACTTCTTGGCCAATGACTCTAGAATGTTCCTAGCTAGCTCTTATATCTTAATTTAACCCATTTCTATCAATCTGTATATTGTCATGAGGCTGTGGTCTACTGATAAGTTTTCTAAGGTGTTGACTGAGGTTTCTCTCCCAGCAGGTCCCACAGCCACTTAGTTCCAAATAAATACACAGAGGTCTACATTAATTATAAACTGATTGGCCTAGTATCTCAGGCTTTTTATTAACTTTTATAACTTATATTATCCCATAATTCTTGTCTATATTAGCCACGTGGCTTGGTACATTTTTCAGCGAGGCCGTCACATCTTGCTTGCTCTGTTTCTGGCTTCCTCTCTGTCTTGGTAACTATTGCAGACAGAAACTTCCCTCTTCCCAGAATTCCTGTTGCCCTTCCTCTACTTCCTGCCTGGTCATCCAGCCTATATTTTCTGCCTGGCTACTGGCCAATCAGCATTTATTTGATATATAAATGACAGGGTATAGACCATTGTCCCATAGCACTAAGGTTCTGGCATGTCTTTCTCCTTAGACAGCTACATGGCACCTCCTTGACTCCACCTACTCTCTCTCTATATCTCTATTCAGATTTCCTGCCTGGCTCTATTGTGCTAAGCCATTGGTTGAAACAGCTTTATTCATCAACAAATAAAAACAACATACATACAGAAGGACATTCCACATCAATACATAGTTATATTTACTCTACTAATGAATACACATGTGTTAGGATATCAAGAGTGAAAAATAAACCACACACAACTTGAGAAAGATGTGAAGTACATCACACTTGTGTTTTTGTTCTGTTTGCCATGGCCATGGTGTCTCTTCTCAGAAGTAGGACAATAACTAAGACAGTTGTTTATATTTTTCTTCAATTAGCTAGTGTATGCTTCCCATCTTCATATCACTTCTGCTAATAGATTTATACATGGCATAGCCATTTTAGATATTTCTAATGCATTTTGTGCATTCCTTTTTAAAATCTGACTTCACAGAAGTTCAACATCACAGGTCAATGTTTTGTCTAAGCATCAAGTGTGTATTTAAAAGAACTTAAACCTCTTCCCTAAACGGAGAGGTGACTTATGCCTACATTTACACTCATGGAAAATAAAACTTCTTAGGCTCCAGGCTCTATAGCTGACTGTAGGTGTGGTGTCCCATTGTGGTTTTTGAGGGATCTTATCAAAAGCTTTAGGTAGCCCATTGTAGAATTTCATATGCTCTCAGTTATAACAGTTGATATGTGAGATCACTGTGCTCAGTAGTATGTCTTTATACATCTTGCTTTTGACCTATATTCTTTTCAAACATTAAATTTACATGTGTGCATGCATGTGCATGTGTATATGTATATGTACTTGTGTGTACGTGTGCTTTTATTTTCCATTGTGTGTGTGTAGATCAGAGGCCAACTTCCAGGAGTTGGTTCTTTTCTACCACCTTGGAGATTCCAGGGTTTAAACTCAGGTGGTCAAGGTTGGTCACAAGTATTTTATCCACTGAGTCATCTTACAGACTCATCTATTTCTTACAAAAAATAATTAATGTGTTTATGAGATAAATGCTCCTGTGTCATGTGGAGTGTTTATGATTACTGACATAAAAACGCAATTCTTGTCTTCCTCATTCATAGAATGATCCTTTCAGTGATGCTTTTTACATACAACTCTCATATAAATCCTCTTTGTAAAGTGTCAGTAAATTTCGTGGAAAGAATTGAAAACTGTCTTTCAAAAATTATAGTTTGAAGATATTTATATTTGAAAGATTTAAATGTAAGGAGTTTCAGCACGTAGGAATACAATACAGTATTTGTGAGACTCTTGAGATTCTAGCCCAGACTGGTGGCACTGTATTTGAGCTTACTTGATTATATGTCATTAATGTCTTCTCCCCTCCTCTGGGCTTTATGATCTAAAGGTAATGGCTCCCATGTATTCACTCTCCATGGCTCAACATGATGCTCAGACACTTGAGGTTCTAAATTTTGAATGAATGACGAGTA
The DNA here is from genome assembly GCA_001685095.1 of Ellobius talpinus. NCBI lineage: Eukaryota > Metazoa > Chordata > Mammalia > Rodentia > Cricetidae > Ellobius > Ellobius talpinus. The sequence continues at coordinate 864 of LOJH01021185.1, read as the reverse complement.
AGTGCTCCTAAGAAGTTTTGTGCTCTTCTCTCGAACAGACACAGCTACAGATGTATGCTGATAAAGCCAGGGTGTTGCTCAGGATCCTCAGGGAAACCTCATAGTCATTCATAACTAGGACATGGGGAGCCGGACTAACATCTGCACTTTTTAATGAGTATTGGGGTGAACTAACTGCAAACTACATCAACACTCAGAAAGCTATTCATCGCCTGTGTGTCTTGGAGATATGGGTGGAAGTTCCTGCAGGTGAGATATAAAAGCACACGAGAGAGACAGGAGCTGTCCTGTCCATGTTGCCGCATTTCAGGAACAGTATTATGGGACTGAATAGTCAATTTGTTTAAAATTTTTAGGTGTTGGGTAGTTTTCTTTTTCTTCTTTTTTCTGATTTTTCTTTAGGCAGAGTTTTTCTGTGTAACAGCCCTCGATGTCCTGGAACAAACTCTGTAGACTATGCTGGCCTTGAACTCATAGAGATCCTCCTGTCTCTGCCTCCCAAGTACTAGGATTAAAGGTGTGGCACCACCATTGCCCAGCATTGGATATTTTTCTACATCTCATTTCACCTGCCTCATCTCTGTTCTGAGCTGCCTGGAGTCAACACCGCTGCCTACTCACGCAGGGACCCTCTGAGTCCCACATTGGTGTCTACATAAAAACTCCATGGAGACACACATCTACGCTTATGTCACAGGCTATTCAAGTATTCTAGTATGTGTTCCCAATTGTAGTGAGGGGGGAGAGGGTCTGCTTTTCGTCTGGCCCAGCTCCCGCATGGCTATCTTATACCCTGAAATAACAACATATACATTGTATTCATTTAAGCACTGCCTGGCCCATTATATCTAGCCTCTTCTTAGC
>LOJH01021184.1:0-13618 GCA_001685095.1 Ellobius talpinus | reverse complement strand
GGAGGAGGCTTGGAGGAGGCTGGGGAGGAGCTGGGGGGTGGAGGAGGCTGGGGAGAAGCTAGAGGGTGGAGGAGGCTGAGGAGGAGCTGGCCCCCATCTCCATAGTGTGCAGCCTGTGTGGTCCAGTGGCTTAAACAGCAAGGCAAAGTTTCCATGGCGACTTTGGCTATTTGGTTCTGGGTTGTGTGCCTAATGAGTTGTTTGTGGAAAATCTCTAGCAACTGTACATTAGAAAACAAAACACCCAAGTCTTGCGGTTTCGTTTTGAGGGACTTGACGTTTGAAGCGACTGCTGAGCCATTTTTCTTAAAGAAGCTGCCCTGTGGTTTGTGATCCTGATGAATGGTGACAACCGCCATCTGAGTGTGTGTGGTTTGCAGAGCCCTCGCACACACCAGCTGGCCTGGTCTCCCCACCTGCTTCCTGTGCAACTAGACTTTTACAGGAATGTGATGCCTACCAGGTAAAATATTTATGCTCTAGAGTGAAACAGCCAGGCCTCAGGTGGAGCTTCGTGGATTTTAACTGTGGAAGCTGTTCAGTCAGGTCAACCGCCGGTCTTCTCCAACAGCCACAAGCTGGGGCTCCACCTCTCTTCCCTTGGCCTGAGGAGATCAGGTGGCTGGTCCTTCAATCAATTAATTGTGTGTGGGTGTGCACTGAAGTCAGAGGACCGCTTGCGGGAGTCACGTCTCTCCTTTCACCATGTGCGTCCTGGGTATTGAGCCAAGGTTGCCAGTCTTGGTAACCAGCCCCTTTGTCCGCTGTGCCATCTTGCCAGCCTTTTCATATGATTTAGTAGCAGAGGTGTTTTAGTCATGAAGCTGTCTGGTCCATGTCCTCAACAGTGCGGCTGTCTCTCTACCCAGCTGTCATACAGTTTTAAGGAACCTACTGGGCTCCAGTCAGAATCTGTCTTATATGCTTAAGCTGTCAAGGAAGCTGGAGGCCGGACTTGGGTCCTTTCACACTTTGTGTGGCAAAGCTGTCACAACTGTGCAGGAGGAGAGAGCAGCGTGTGAAAGCACCACCTCACCCAGCTGTCACTCTGCCCCCTTCAGCCTTGTCCTCTAGGGCACCTGACCATTCTCATCTCCCTCCACCTCCCATTCCCCCTGGTTATTAAGAAACACCCCCAGGCAGGTATGTTGTTTCACCCCAGCTCTTTCTGTAAGCATTCATGAGAGCAAGTGACTCTCTTCAGATACAAGTTGCTTCAGATGTTCAATCAAGCCACAGGTATCTCTCTCCCCCCTTCCCCCCACCCTCTCTGACAAGGTCTCACTATGTAGCCCAGGCTTATGTCAAACTCATGATCCCCCTGCCTCAGCCCATGAGTGCTAAGATTAGAGGTACCTCACCTGGCAACATTTTAACATAAAAAGATTTTTTTCTTAGTTTGTACTTACCTGGTGCATTCTTTTTTGCCTTGCAGACCACTTGTCCCCACTTCTGCTGTTACCTTTTGATTTTTTTTTGTTCCAGAAATCAGGTCCCTCATGTTCTGTTGCTGTGATAAAACACCATGACCAAGGCAAGTTCAGAAGGAAGGGTGTGCTTATGGTTGTTCCATGGATAGGAACCCATGACCGTCATGGAGGGCACATGGCAGCGGCAGGCAGGAGTGGCCTTGGAGCAGCAGCTGAGAGCTCACATCTGACTCATAAATAGGAGGCAGAGAGCACACTGGGAATAGCCAAGTCTTCTGAAACCTCAGAGCCTGTCCCCAGTGGCACACCTCCTCCAACAAGGTCACACCTCCTAATCTTTCCCAAACAGTTCCATCAACTGGGGCCCAAGTATTCAAACATATGGGGTTCAGTTCCCAGCACCCACATGGCAGTTCACAGCTGCCTTGTAACTCCAGTCCCAGAACATATCCAATGCCCATTTTTGACCTCTTCTGGCACTAGGCACACACATGGCTCACAGAGATACATTCAAGCAAAACACCCATACATATAAAAAATTTTAAAAGTTGTAAAAAAATAAAGGAGACAAAACAGACACACAGTGAACTATAAGAAAACCCAATAAATTTGATTCCATCAAAATTAAACATGCAAGTATGTGACTAATGACATTACTAGGTAATAACACACATCTCCACACACCATCCTCAGCACCTCGGTCTGCCCTCTGCAGTCAAGGAGCATGCACTGCTTTGAGGGGAGATTCAGAGTCTCTGTTCTTTAACTCATTGTAATTACTTTAGGCTCCATCTATGCTGTTTAGTGCATAAATCAGTAGCTTGTTTCCCTCTGATCCTCTGTTTTGAGACACCACATTGCTCTGGCTAGCCCAGAATTCATTATGTAGAACAGGCTGGCCTCAAACTCTCAGATATATACCCGCCTCTACCTGGCTCATCCCCTTTTATGGCCAAGTGATAGCCATTAGCGGACATCCTTGTGGCAATTTGTGTGCTTTCCAGATTTTAGCTTGGATCAGGCTGAGATGACCAGCCTGTCATGTGTCAGCTTGTATTTGGTTGTATGCATTCACATTTCTGGGGTTAGTACCCAGGAGCGGAAGGTGGGTCTTACGGCAGTGTTGAACTTCGGGGCACTGCCAAGCCCTTTGCTGTGTCTGTTCCACGCTCCCAGTAGTTATTCTGCGTTTGCTGACATGGGGTTTGGTCTTTTCTCTGGCAGTGTGCGCTGGAGTTACACTGTGGTTTCAGTTACTGTTTTCTGGCGACTTATGATGCTGTGTCCCTCTTCATGAGCTTTTACACCATCTGTAGATCGTCTACAATGAAGTGTTTGTTCATTTGCATTTTCTCATTTATATTGGGTTGATTTTTGTTTTCTTTTTTTTTTTTGTGACAGGGTCCCAGGTAGCCCAGGCTGGCCCTCAACTCGCTATGTAGCCGAGGACGTCCTTGAACTTGTGATTCTCCTGCTTCCACCTCCAAAGTGCTGGGGTTACAGGAGTTTACCAACACACAATGTTTTAGATTGCTGTTCTCTTTAAATTTCTTTTTTAGATTGATTTATTTTATGTGCATGCATGGTTGCCTGTGTGTGTGTATGTGTGTGTGTGTGTGTGCACCATGTGCATGTTTGGCACCCTTTGAGGTCAGAAGAGGGTGGTGGGTTCCCTGGAACTGAAGTTACAGACAACGATGATGAGCCACCACGTGGGAACTTTGCCCCTCTGCAAGAGCAACAGGTGCTCTTAACCCCTAGCTGTCTCCAGCCCTTGTTTTCATGTATGTTGGATTCAGGCCTCAGACAGACGGCGATCTGCATTTGCAGTCGGTTCTCTCAGGCTGTGGCTTTTCCTTCACCCTCTTAAATTCTAATGGCAAAAGGGAAGCCAATGGCTCAGTTTTTCCCTTACGGTTCCCAGTTCTGTTTTCCCGTGTGCAGTGTGGAGGCCAGAGTAAATGCTGAGTGTCTGCCTAGATCACTTTCCACTCTGTTTTGATACAGGGTCTCACTGGCAGGTTCCAGGGGTCTGTCTGTCTCTGATGCCCCCGGGGATTGGATTACAGATGTGTGTTGCCGGCCTGGATCTTACATTTGTTTTGGGACTCCGAGTTGCGGTCCTCACTGGTGCAACATAGTTTATTGACTACCCTGCCAGCTGTGTGGTTGGTGGTCCACTCTCGTATCTGACATCTTTGTTTACTCCTCTGGGGGTAAAGACTTTTTTGTGGTTTTCTTTGGGAAGTTCTGTGGTTCCGTACCTAAGTCTATGATGCACCTCACTGAAGTCTATGGCACATTTCAAATTGTTTTCTGTATGCTGCGTTGGAAGGCCAACCACTTTCTCTGAGCCAGAAATTAAACATGAGAAATATTGAAGATACAAGCAGGAAATCAAGGCATAAGCATAGAATAGGTTTCAGTGGTCAGAAAGGAAATTGGACCTTTAAATGAAAGATAATTATATTGCTTTGAGAACTGCATGTAAGTGGAATGGGCTCTGAGACTTGGGCCATCTTTTATAGGAGGCAGATTCAAAAGTCTCAGCATGGTAAATAAGGCAAGAATTGAGAGTCAGAATGGAACCAATGCTAGGCTGGTAAATGTGCTTACTGTGGGAGTTAGAATGTTCCCGAGACAATCTCTAGAGGTGTCAGGATGGTGTGTGAGCCAATCATAACATGCAAAATTCTAGATCAAATGGATTCCTTAGTTCATCAAAGAAGAAAAGATCCTGTCTTCCAAAAGAAGCAAATCAACAAGCAGCCCATGTAGAGGTGAGTTTGGTCCCTTCCTCCAGGCAGTGGTTGACACACTGAGAATTGAGGAACATGTGCTTGCCTAATTTTACTTTTAAATTACTTATTGCACCTTATTTGAAAAGTTCATCGCTAGTAACCAACTCCAAGGAAGGACAGTAATGATGCTTCCTTCCCTTGAGTTGAGCGGTACTGCTATCTCTTCTCTCTCTGCACCCCACAGGGTGGAATGCAGAGCCAGGAGCAGTCCTCACATCTCTGCAGTTTGAAGCACCATCATCGTGGTTCAGGGGAGAGAGCTCTGATAGGTATTTTCACTAATGATGTTAAGTAAGGAGCCTTTGCTGGCAGAGAAGTCAAGGAAACATCATCCGCCACACCCCAGAGGAGCCTCGCTACATCTTAAGTCTGCACTTAGTAGCTTAAGTGAACCTTCTAGAAGAAAACCCTGGTGGGACAGGTTGTAGCCTCAGACTAAGCAGTTTTGTTTTGTTTTGGTTTTGGCACCAGAAGCTTGACACATAGTAGAAAAATACTGAAAAGTCAAGATTAATCAAGTTGCAAATACTAACGCCCTTCTAAGACATCAAGGGATTTCAAGACAGACTTTAAACTCTGAGGAACTATTTAAATAGCTGTCATGGTTTCCGTTCTAGTTGCTAAAGCAACTGAAGAGAGAAAGGTCTATTTTAAGTCCTAAGTCCAGGTTACGGCCGTCGCTGGAGGGTAGTCAAAGCAGCAGGGAGTTGGAGCAGCCGCGTCCACAGAAAGGAGCAGCAAGGACAAATCCTGCACACTTGTACTTGATCGCTTCCTCCTCTTTCATAGCTCTCAGGTCTCAAGACAAGGGAATGGTGCTGCCCACTTTTAGGCTGGGTCTTCCCAAGTCAGTTAACATAGTCAAATGATCTACCACAGGCATTTCCACAGACCAACCTGATCTGCAGTTAACACAGTCAAGATGATCTCCCACAGGCATTTCCATAGACTATCCTGACTTACAGTCCCTCAGTGAGTCCCTCCCAGGTGACTGTGACAAAACATCCTGATGATAATATATGATAGCTCGAGTCCTGAATACAGAAAGAACTAAATAATAAATACCAGTCCTCCTCAAAGTAGGCAAAGTATTTGAAGGGGTTTTCCCACAGAAGACATGCCAGCAACAGACAGATTAGGTGCTTAGCGTGTTTATCATCTACTCTGGCTAATTTACTATCCACACCCATGCAGAGGCCAGAAGGTAGACACTGTTTACAGTGCATTTGCAGTATTAGCTCCTTGGGGAGAATGGTGTGTGTGTTCCTGGAATCACCAATCAGTAAGTCACATGGTATATGCAGTCCATGGGATTCCCCTCGGCAATGCTGAAAAAGGGATGCACATACGCCCTGTGCAACAGCAGCAGACATGAAGACCATACTCTGCACATTTCTACATGGAATGTCTAGGGGTCACAAGGGACAAAGATACATGGCCAGTGGGTGTATAGCCTCTGGTGGGAGCAAACTTAGATTGCTTGTGGACACAGAGATCCTCTTGGCACATTAAAAGTATTTTGGGATGGATCAATGTGGCAGACCGTGTGTTTGTTAAATGTCATACAAGTCATCACCTGAGATGGCTCAGCAGGTAAAGGTGTTTTCTGCCAAGCCTAGTGACATTTGTTTGAGCCTGGAGGACCCACATGATAGAAGGAGAGAACTGCCTCCCTGGGTTGGCCTCTGATCTTCATATACGCACCACTATGGCATGTGCATGTGTGCACACACCCAAAATAAATAAAATGTAAAATAATACAAATGAATTAAAACCCTTCCAAGCTGCATTTCCATACCTAAGAAACTCTAGCTCAAAAAACTGAAGAAAAGGAGGTGACAAGAAAACACAAATTCAATAGCAGGGTTATCTCCTTAACTCCACCCACATACAGTCAATGCAAATTGTCCACATACTTCACTGAAAAGACAAAGAGGGTCAAAGAGAACAGGGAAGCAAGGTCCAACTGTATGCTGTGAGCCAGAAACTCACCCAGGTAGGAAACACAGATGCTTAGGCAGCTGACCCCACACAGACACCAGCCGAGAGAAACCTGCAGCAACCTAGTCAGGCTTTAATGAACCAAGGCTGTGACATGCATGAAGAAGAGGAGCTTCAGGGTGATGGGTCCCCTCAGCACTGAGACACAGTACCCCCTGCTTATGTGTCGAATAGAGCTACAAAACAGACAATGCAGGTGACATCAGAAGCAGACACGGACAGAGTCAGGATTAAAGTTTGAGAGTTCTTTATCCCCGTTCCGGCAATACTGAATCTAGAAAATCTAAGTGGCACTATTACTCATTCAGACCCAATGATTATTTACCAATCACTTCTTCCAGTAGCAACACATGCACAAAAGACTCAAAGATAGATTACATGCCAGACAGTAAAGCAAAGATTGATAAATCCAGAGAGAACAGAACCATTTGGTGTGTGCTTTCTAGCCACTGAAGAATTAAACCAAAATCAATAACTGGCAGGCACCTGACATCTCCGAGAACTCAGTGACTCCCAAGCTACCCCAGAAACTATTATCACCCATGCAACCCCCAAGCTAGTGGAGGAGCAATGAAGACCAAACCACACGGTACTTCTGTGAGTGGTCAGGTGGGGCAAATACAGAGCTGTGGGTGTGTGCTGTTGGCTCCCCAGAGGGTTCAGAATGCCTCAGCGAGGATCAGATGGTCTTATGACAAAACAGTGAATCATTAGGGACAATATGGGAAACAAGACCTTTTTGACTTTTACCCTATCAGTACATAGAGGTCAGCCTGAAATGAATACTGCACCTGTCAGGTGAGCTACAGCTAAGTATTATTTTGTTATTTTACTTGGATGTGTTTGTGCATGGGTCTAAAAAAGTACCTTGGATCCCATGGAACTGTAGTCACAGGTGTTTGTGAGTCACTGGTGTGAGCACTGGGAACCGAACCCTGGTCCTCTGCTAGAGCAACCAGTGCTCTTAGCCACTGAGCCATCTCCCCATCTCTGATCATTCTGAAACTTTTAGAGGAAAATATAGATGACCTTGGAGGTATGAACACTACAACGTGGGGTTGCTGACCAGGGAAATGACCCATCGCATGACGTCATCAACTAAACCAGTATTGCAGAGACCCCGTGAGAAACCAAGACAAGACGCTAAGGGCCAATCCAGGGACAACTCGAGTCATATTCCAGGCTGTTCTTCCAGGATGCATAAAGAAGCCTTCCGTTCAATAACCAGGCAAGCATCCCAGCAAAAAGCCAGACTACTTGATGAGGCTCCTCACAAAAGTAGATGTGTCTATCCCAGTCAGCATGTACAGACATGTTCAACATCACTGCGCATGAGGGAAGTGCAAGTTAAAATACAAACTGAACCAAGATCTTCCAAGCAAGGTGTCTAAAAGAGAGAATAGCTTGAGTACTGCCAGGGTGGAGGAGTAGCTTGAAACATCACATGCTGTCAGTGGCAATGAGACGACAGGACTGCTTGGGACTGTGGGGTTCACGGTTTCCCTTGATGGATGATAGAATTTACCAGGCAAGCAGCATCTCAGCTTCTCAGTGTTCCCCTGTGAGGGATGACAACATGTGTCTTTAAAATGTCTTGCACATGGGTATTTAAGGTGTTTATCATTCATAACAATCCCAAACTGGTGGCAACACAAATGCCCACAGACAAATGATCAGCAAACCCTAGGCTATTCCTGCAGCAACAGAAGCTTGGTTGGGGAAAAGCTAAGGACTCACAATATGGAGTGTGGGAGTAGCCCTGGGGCTAAAGAATAAAAGCAAGCTCGTGAGATGAGACAGCCCAGCGTGGAGGCCGATGCAAGCTGCAGCTTTGACCTGCAGCACGTGGCCTGTGTGGAAGGCCCCTGGCTGCCTGGACTCCAGAATCTGTGGGAGGCTTTCTGCCTTGTAGGACTGATGGAAACTTTTAATGTCTATTTTTAGGACAAGGAGTTACAGGGTACATGTACTTGTGTAAGGTACACCTAACAGTGCTACCAAGATATGCATTGAATTATGACTTGTGGTGGTTTGAATAGGTATGGCTCCCACAGACTCATGCATTTTTGTCATAGTTGGGGTTTCTATTGCTGTGAAGAGACACCATGACCACGGCAAGTCTTAAAAAGGAAATCTAATTGGGGCTGACTTACAGTTTCAGAGGTTTCATCTGTTATCATCATGGCAAGATATGGTAAGTAGCATGCAGGCCAACATGGTGCTGGAGAAGGAGCTGAGAGTTCTATATCTTGATCTGCAGGCAATAGGAAGTGAACTGAGTCCCACATTGGGTATAGCTTATGAGACTCAAAGCCTTCCTCCACAGGGAGACTTCCTCCAAGAGGCCACACCTATTCCAACAAAGCCAAACCTCCTAATAGTGCCACTATCTATGGGCCAAACATACAAACACGTGAGTCTGTGGGAGCCATACATATTCAAACCACCACAGTTTGAATGCTTGGCCTATAGAGAATGGCACTGTTAGGAGGTGTGGCCTTGTTAGTGGAAGTATGTCACTGTGGGGGTGGGCTTTGAAGTCTCATCTGCTCAAACTACACCCAGTGTGGGACTCAGTTCACTTCCTGTTACTTGAGGTTCAAGATGTAGAACTCTCAGCTCTGCCTCCAATGCCATGTCTGTCTGCCTGCTGCCTTACTTCCTGCCATGGATAAACCTCTGAAACTGTAAGCCAGCCCCAATTCCATGTTTTCCTTTATAAGAGTTGCAATGATCATGGTATTTATTCACAGTAATAGAAACCCTAACTAAGATATGATATATACTAAAAAATTAAAAATGAATTATACCTTGGTTTGCCTTTAAACAGATAAAAAAAGTAATTCTGACTATCAAGGAGCTCAGTGGGTAAAGGCGATTGATGAGAAGCCTGACAGTAGGAATTTTATGCTCCAGATCCACAGGCAGAAGAGAACTAAGCCCCACACGTCTTCTCCACTCTTGCACTATGCATACTGACACACTAAAAAAATGCAAAGCATGGAAGTAGCTTGTTTACTCACTGTCAGTGACCAGCAGACTAGATTTCATTCCATTTGAATCAGTGCTCTGGGGCTCACAAGCTGAAAAAGCCCCCTTCTCCATTTCCTGTCTCTGTCCCACATCATAGTTCAGTGTGTATGTTGTTGATTTTCTGATCTCACCACTCCTTCTGCACCCAGCACTTCTTTGTGTCCTGATCGTGTTCCCTTCAAAATTAGCCCTGATATCTTACTTCTCTTCTTTTAGAAATGTACTGGCTGTCCTAGATTCTGTGTTGTTTTATATAAATTGTTTCTTGTTTCTGCATTCTGTGAAAGTCCCCTTGGGGTCCTGATGGACTCAGACCGACTTAATAATGAAATGTGGCAGATCTTTGAATGTTCTTAATGTCAGTCTTTCTGTTCATAACCGTGGTGTGTATCCCCACTCCTTAATCTCTCTATGTGATTTATAATTTTCCCCATAAATGTTTTGTGCACATTTTGGAAGGTTTTAATTTCAAGGCATTTCAGCTTTTTTATTTTATTGTAACTAGGCTCGTCTCTTTTAATCACTTTAAAAATTGGTGGTACATGGAAATTATTTCAAAACACTAATTCTGTACCTTGGGGAGTCTTTTTCTTTTGTTTAAGGAAGAGATTGATAGGAGAATTTCTGTGTAAGCATGTCTGGTAGTGAATGGGGGTATGCATTTGGTATGTGTGCATGTGGCTAGGGCTGTGTGTTCAGTATACATGTGGCATTGATGTGCATATCTGGGGCTGTGTGCAGGGTATGTGTACATGCATGAAACTGTATGGGGGAGTATGTATGTACATGCATGGGGCCATGTGTGGGGTATGTCTGCATGCATGAAACTGTTTGGGTTATGTATGCATACCTGGGGCTATACATGGAATATATATGTGGCATTTATGTGCATATCTGGGGTGTGTGCTTGTGTGGGACTGTGTGGAGTGTATGTGTGTGCATGTATGGGTCTGTGGGGGGTATGTATGTATGCATGCACGAAATTGTGGGGTATGTATGCATGTTTGGGGCTGTGGGGGGTATGTATGCATGCATGGGACAGTGTGTGGGATATATGTGCATGCATGGGAGCTATATGAGGAACATGTATATGCATACATGGGAGTGTGGGGGCATGGAGATACATGTTGGATATATGTGTATGCATGGGGCTGTGTGAGGAATATGTGTGTGCATGCATGGGACTTATAGGGTATGTATGCATGGGGCTGTGTGTGGGGTATGTGTGCATGCCTGGGGCTGTGAAGAGTACATGTGTTCATGAATGAGGCTGTGGGGGTATGTTAGTGTGTATGTGCATGCTCCTATTCTCATACATACTTTAGAGAGAGGTGATACTGAGGGTGCCTTTTGGCATCTTCTGAAATGGATTCTCTACATACAGAGTTGGCCCAGGTCCTGGGAAAGGGTGGTGGCTGGAGTCTTGGCTGCTGTCAGTCCCTGGACAGTTCATTTAGTCCTGGACAGCAGTGGGAGGAATCTCTCATACAGCTGATGTCCTTGAGTGGCAGTGACCATCTCTTTCTCCCTCTGTGGATCAGGGTTACTCACGCTGCACTTTTAATGTAGTCTTTAAACTATGCCACTTTATCAATTGCTCTTCCTTTTGTCATACCCGAATGCCTGACAGAACAAGCTGAAGGAGGAAGGCTTACTTCCTTTTACTGTTTGAGTGTTCAGTCCGTCATGGTGGGGACAGCATGGAGGCAGGAGGCTTCTGGATGTGACTGCAGGAACACAAAGCTGCTTGCTTACATCTGGATGGATCAGGAAGTAGAAATGGGGCAGGAAGTGGGTTCTGACTGTGAACCTCATGACCCCATACTCCAGTGCCACAGTTCCTCCGACTGTGCCCCGCCTCCTAAAGGACCCACACAGTCCCCAAACGGCATTACCAGCTGCAACCAAGAGTTCAAAGATAAGATTCTGTGGGGGACATTTTACACCTAAATGTAGCTTTCTTCCTGGGACCCCGCAGGTTCACGGCCATCTCGTGATGCAGCTGTGTCCAGTCTCATTTCAAAAGGCTTCTTGTTCCCACACTGTTTTCAAAAGTCCAGAGTCTTAGCCAGGCCTGGGTGGCTCACACCTTTAACCCCAGCACTTGGGAGGCAGAGGCAGGTAGACCTCTTTGAGTTCAAGGCCGTCTTGATGTACACAGAGAGTACACAGAGAGTTCCAAGACCCTATCTCAAAAAAACAAAAAGTTCAAAGTCTCTATCTGGACTGAAGACAAACTGTTAACTATAAGTCCGTGCAACATTAAAAATATGTTCCTTACTTCCAGCATACGTGTGTTTAGTACATATTCCTGTTCTAAAGGGCTGGGGTGAGTCAAGGCCTAGAGAGGAGAGACCAAGCAAAGCAGGAACAACCAGCAGGGTAGACCCTGGATCCCATAGCCCCAGGTTCAGGATTGGGGCTCTTGGTGGCATCTTATGGGCTCCAGAATTTTGGACATCCACAGCCTCAGCTCTGTTGCCTATGGCACCTGTGACCATGTTCCTGGGCCTTCTCTACTGGGTGTTTTGTCAGACTTCTGTTTCTGGGCTCTCTCGACATCCTGGGTCCCCCATTGCATCCTAGGCTTTACCTGCTCAGAAGTTCCCTGCTACCCATGACCAGGGTTCAGTAGCTTTCTGGAACCTAGGTGCAAGCATTGCATCTTTATTCTTGAGAAACCAACACCATGTGGATAGCCACACCTGTTCCAGCTGAGATGTGGCCTGCCACCTCTACTCTTCCCTAGCCCACCCCATCCCATTCCCACCCTCTCTCATCCCACCCTACCCCTGTGGACCACAGCTGCCCTCTGTGGCTGAAAATGAGAAAGCATTCTTCTTAGATGCCTGGGGGTGCTCTTTGCTCAACCACACCCCTTGTATCACAACACCCTGTGGTTCTTCCTACTGTCCCAGCTCTGAGTCCAGGGCTCTTTCATTAATCACAGTTACAAGGCCTTGACTTGTCAACATCCCCTGAGTGACTTTAACCGCAGCTTTGTTCACTCACTGTCCGTTCCTTGAAAAGCTGCTCACCTTTCACACATTCATCTTTCCGCTCTCTGTCCCAGCCACATCCCGGCCTGAACGCCATGCTACCCTGAGGTGGTCTCTTCTCCTCACCCCATTGTAGCTCAGCCTCACTCAAGATTGGGGGACACAGGAAGAAGACAGCCACACTCTGTAGTCTGGCCCCCAAGGCAGCTTTTATCCCCGTGGACCTGCTGAGCGTGGCCTCCACCATTTGCATGTCTTGGGCATTCTGGCCTTCTGAACATCTTCTGGAATGACCCATTAAGGTCTGCTAATAGCATTTAAGGGCTCTTCAGTTCTTAGATCCACAGTCTTCCAAATTCCTCAGCAAAATGGTTCATCAGCCCAAGAGCCACATGGTCAGGTGGTCAGAGCCATGATTCCTCTGCACACTGGTTCATCAGCCTGAGAGCCACACGGTCAGGTGGTCACAACCATGATTCCCCTGCAAACTGGTTCACCCGAGAGCCGCATGGTCAGGTGGTCAGAGCCATGATTCCCCTGCAAACTGGTTCACCCGAGAGCCGCATGGTCAGGTGGTCAGAGCCATGATTCCCCTGCAAACTGGTTCACCCGAGAGCCACATGGTCAGGTAGTCAGAGCCATAATTCCTCTGCAGACGGGTTCATCAGCCTGAGAGCCACACAGTCAGGTGGTCAGAGCCATGATTCCCCTGCAGACTGGTTCATCAACCCAAGAGCCACAGGGTCAGGTGGTCACAGCCATAATCTCTGTCCCCAGCAGCAGTTCTCTTCTTTTGGGTCTCTGTGACTAAATGTACAGCAAGAAAGGGGAAGGGTTTATGTTGATTTATAGTTTGAGGGCTATATTGGCTAGTTTCATGTCAACTTGACACAAGCTAGGTGGGGAAACTCTGCTGAGGAAATGCCTCTATAAGATTCGGCTGTAGGACATTTTCTTGTTGAGTGGTTGTGGGGGAGGGCCCAGCCCATTGTAGGTGGTGCCATCCCTGGGCTGGTGGTCCTGGGTTCTATAAGAAAATAGGTTGAGCGAGCCATGAGGACCAAGCCAGTAACCAGCATGGCCTCTGCATCAGCTCTTGTCTCCAGGTTCTTGCCCTGTTTGAGTTCCTGTCTTGACTTCCTTCAGTGATGGGCTACTGTCTTAGTTAAAGTTCCAGTGCTGTGAAGAGACACAGTGACCACAGTAAGACTTATAAAGAAAAACATTTAATTTGGGCTGGCTTACAGATTCAGAGGTTTAATCCATTATAGTCATGGCAGGAAGCATGGTAGCATACGGGTAGACATAATGCTGGAGAAGGTACAGAGAATTCCACAACTGGATCCACAGGCAG
>LOJH01021183.1:0-20420 GCA_001685095.1 Ellobius talpinus | reverse complement strand
ATCTATCTATCTATCTATCTATCTATCTATCTATCATCTATAACTATACCTACATCTTATCTATGTTTGTATGTAGTAATAATGAAGAAGAAGTCATACATTTGAGAAGGAATAGGGGCATGGGAAGAGTTGGGGTGGGAAGAGGGAGGAATAGAAATATAAATGCAGTAATCATGTTTGAAATTCTCAAAATAAATCTTAAAAATTAGTAACAACAATGAGTATACAGAATTGGAAGTCCTTAGAGGAATCTAAACATATCGGTGACATGAATGTAATTGGATTCAGCAAAAAATGTCATCAGTGTCCCAATATGCAGAATAGATGAAAACAGAGGAAATTTTACAAGGAAAATGAGTTAGTTAAAAAGCTGGTTTAGTATTCTAAGGAGACAGATGATGATATCTAGGCTCAATCGGCTGGAGGGTCTGTGGGAATGGAGATAAATGAACCAATGGACACCTAGTTTTGAAAGTAGAGATGGTGGAAATAGCAGTAGAAAAGTCTAGAGTTTCTTCGTAGCTTGAGAGAAGTTATAATCCTACATGTTTGTGGAACTGATTTGAATGGTGTGGGTGTGAACATTTGCAGAGCAATAGATATGGACAGGGACGGGAATTTCAAGGACACATTAGGGGATACGTTTGAGAGCTTAAGTAGTTTAATAAAAAGTTGGAGTCACAATATGGAAGCTCATCTGGCCTGTGGTTTAAGATATTAATATGTACACCTCCCAAATGAGGACAGAATGAAATTAGAAGCATAGATGATATTAATCAGAGAAAGATTATATTACATAAAAAGAAAAGGAGGTGGAAGATACCTTAAGAAACTTTGGAGTCTGTGGAGAGAGCTCAGTTGATAAAGTCCCTGTCTTACAAGCATGAAGCTATGAGTTTAATCTCTAGAACCTATATAAAAACTTTGAGATTGTGAGATGTGCATGTATTACAAAAAACATGGAGACAGAAGATCCTGGAATTTCACAGGCCAACATGTAACTTAGTTGTGAGAACCAAGCCAGTGAGATCCCATCTCAAAGGAAGAGGGAAAGACATCTGAGGTAGTTTTATGGCCTCTACACACATATATACAAATGTGCGCACGTACACCAATATCATGTGAACATGTGTGCACGACAAACATACAAATACACACACAACAAAAAGAAACTCTAAGAAATAACAAGCCAGATGAGAATATGATATGAAGTTATCTCCAGAGAATTTGTAAGGGTATAAGGAAAATAGGAAGAGTGGAGAACCACCGACACCAAGCAAAGACTATTCAACAGGAAGAATTGATCCAAGGTCAGGTGCTGCTGCGAGGCCAAATAGGAAAAGGCTAGAATGCTGGTGAGATCAGCAGGAGGCAAAGTGCAAGGTTTTTCATGAAATCTTGGTCTCGTTGCCAGGCACACTTATGTGCACCTGTATCTGAGGTCCTACTAAAGTGTGTTATTTCTGTTCCTGCCTGAGAGTGGATCCCTCTCACTCCCTAATGAAGATAAGTTCTATTTTGTGCCTTCATCCACATAATAGATATGTGTGGTGCTTGCTGGTGAAGTGATTGAACTCCTGACCTGAAATGAAAATTCCTTTTCCCCAAAACACTCTGCTTCAAACTCTGAATATATTTATCATCTATTATCAACTTGATTTTGTTTTCAATCAATTTCCCCAATGTCTCTGTTGGCTGTCCTTGAAGACACGGAGTGGCTTTGTTGAGTAATGTAATTTAGACATAGTAACCCCAGAACAAAAACGATATTTTTAGTTTGGGAACAAAAGTGATTCTCCTGACACTACCAAAGCATGAATTAGAGATAACCTTGAAAATCAAAACTATAATGAGTATTTAAGCAAGAAGAGCTAGACACCGTATGCTCTAGATTAAACTTTACAAATAGAAAGAATGAATTACCTTTCTCACCTTCACTTTCGAAGGACAGTCTTCTTCTTCGTAGTTTACAGGTGTCCCCTTCAGAATCATTTATGGATTGGGACTGCAGCGAAAGATCAGCCTTTGTTAATGGAACTCAAAGAAGGATCTAGAAGGTTACGCTACTTGAATATAATGTCTTACTGGTGAACTCTTTACTATGTCACTTCGCAGCAACCACTTTAAATCTTAAGAATTACGTTTTGGCCAGTAGTTATAGTAATTTTCTTGAAGGTTAGCTCTGAGTTGTAAAACGGATTGATAGAATAATTCTAGTAGCTTCACAATTTGATTGGGGAAACCATGGTTTGTAGGAGGTATGGGCTAGGAATTTTAGGATCTGGCATTAGAATTTAGAAATAAAATAGTCCACATAAGGGAATATTTTGTATAACATGATAAACGTTTAAAATAGTAACAATTTAGACAAGTAGAAGAATTTGTATTATTGCTAGCAAAATGCATGAATTAATTAACAGTAACTAGGATGTATGTATTACATAGTAATGAACATAAGGCTAAATTTTACAATCAATATATGATTGAGGACAATAGATACTATGATCAAAGACCTTTATTAGACTTGCTTCAGCTCCTCCTTCTCCTCTTGATTGTCTGTACAACATCAATTTTGTAAATCAGAGCAGAATTTCCCTGCGTTGTTTATTTGGTTGCCATATAAATTTCAGTACAGTGGAGTCACCTGAGGCTAATAGTTGCATTTTAGGTAAAACCAGAATGAGGTTGATGCTCTCTGACTGAGGTCACAATAAAACATTCAGTAAAACTATTCTGAGAACATATGTTTAAGAACTGGAGACTTTTTACTGTAAGTTTTAGTTTTTTTGTTGTTTTGAAAAGAAGTTAGCTCAGTTAGCTAAATTAGAACACTGAATGGCCACCCGGTAACCCTAGAAACTACTGTTTCTTAAGCCTCTCAGAATGTCTGGTGATGACTACAACTCCACGGAGACTTAAGTCTAACATCTTTTGCCTAAATATTGACCTAGGGAATTCTTCCATAGAAAACATTAGCTCATAAGTAAATACACTGGGCAAGTACCAAGTGCTCAATGTTTGATGTATGATAAAAGGGCATTTAGAAATGGAATGGACTTTCTGAAACTTGGCAAATTAACCCAGTAACAAATTGTGAGCTACAATGTAAGTTGTCCTTCCACAAGACAGGACTCGTTTATAGATCAGAATTCACAGTGGAGCACAGTAAGAGCCTCAGAATCATTATAGGGTGGGTAATGTGCAGAATTAAACATAAAATATTATTTCTATTATATATTTTATTCATTCCATAGCCTAGATTTTGACTCTACTGTAAGAGTTAATTAATTCATACTTCGTTAACTTGAAAGTTGAGTTTAGTGCTAATCTAAACTTGGATAAGGCTAATATTCTCAACATTACAGAAAATCAATAGCAACTGATATGGTAGGAATAATAGATGAGATAATATTTTATTCTCTATCTATGTAAGATAAACTCCTTTAGGGGTTTTTTAATATTACTCAAAACCACTCATTTACCTACAAAAACTCTAATGTAAACCAAGACTCTAAGAACTTCTGAAAGTTCAAATTTAATTGACCTTTTAAAAATTATTCAACATCTTTTGATACTGAATTCTTGACGTATGATTTATTAATTTCAACATTCAACTGGTCTCTATCTCTCAGTATTTAATATTGTTAAATTTTTGTTGCAGTGTTTTGTTTGTTGTTTTCAGAAGCACTTGGCAGATCTATGAATGACATTTCAGAAATGGGAATTTCTGAATTTCAGAAATGACATTTCAGAAATGACATTTCAGCAGTGGGGCCCTACCTTTGTACTCTCGTGTCTCAGGTTGAAAGTCAGTTCTAGATTCGTCAGAAAGTGGTCAGAGAACTCTGGATACATATCCAAGACCTCCAGTAAGTCTTCTCGCTGGATCTTATGCAGGTCGCAGTACGTGAGCGCTCTCACGTCTGCATTAGACTTGCCAGGCTTGGCATAAAGATGAACCATCTCCCCAAAGATATCATTTTTTCCTAAAATAAACCAAAAAGAAGAAGAAAAAAAGGAGGAAGAGAAAGAGAATTAATGTTTTCTTATAAAAGTAGAAAGGGACACCAACCAACTGACTAATCATCGAACCAAAGATTTCAAATGTAGGATCCTATACCTGCAGGAGCATGGAGAGCAATATTCCATGTCTTGACTGATTGTACAATGTTTGTTGAGTGAAACTTTGTTCTTCTTAAAAGTTTTGGGCACCATTAAAATCTACTTCATTTCTTTACTTAGGTTCTTTTGTTAAGCGTGTAAGATCTAGAGGATGCCTTTGTTTTGTTACACTCCTGAGTGCTAGCTATGGGTCTCGCCATATGGTTTTCTAAATATACTTTCAGGTAGAAGTGTTCTGATGCTGTCAGTCCAGGAATATGAGAGGCTGAAATGAGCTGGATTATTGTTCTTTCTGTTCAGCTGGATCATGTCCAGAGTTTTTGCCAATTAACAGTTCCATCATTCATCAGCATTCACAGATATGGACAAGTGATATCTACACACCTTGCTTCCTCAAGTTACCAGTTTTGAATCTGCCTTTAAAGTATTTGTCCATTTGTTTAAATTATTTACTTCTATGTTTATCATCCACAGACATAGTCAGGGTTTTGGTCACTTGCTTTTTGCTCTGAAAATTTGTCCGCATTGTGCTTCTACAATTACTAGGATTATTTGAGTATTGGATTCTGGTGGCCCTCCCCATCACATCTGCCTAACTATGTGCTGTCTATTTTCAGTTTTATTCAATGACAAGAGTATGAATAATTGATATTTTCTGACGACCATGTAGGTGCCAGGTACTTTGTCAAATATTTATGTATATTACATATATGTATGCTTATACATATGTATGTATATGATACTCAAAAATGATTTTGTGAAGATGTAATTGCTATAAAAATGTATGAATATTGAAACAAAATTAAAGAGGTAAACTGAATAACATAAGGTCGTTTCTCAGTTGGGTATCAAACCTCACAATATTTCTTAAAATTTCATGGCCATTGTTCTGTTTCTGAGTATCAAGGTACTCAAATATATAAAAATAAGTATATATCCTTAGTAAATATTGGTAGACAACTTGATGAAGTCACTTTTAAAGGTCATTAGTAGCAGTGCAAAATAGCACTTTCTTCACATTCCTAAAGGTTATTTTCAGATTAAGGATATGCATAATGTATGCATTATGTTGGCTTCTGGTGGATTACCACATCTATCTTCCAATTTAGAGAGCTATCAAGGATGTTTAAACAATAAAGTTCCAACAAGTGAAAAATGCTGGGACATTCTTATTTTAAATGAGAATTTAATAAGGAAAAGTCAACTACCATATACTAATAATTAGAGAGAAGTCATTAGGCATAGTTTAAATAAATACTTATAAGACTTTAAGAACCATAATGAATAGTAATAATTTTTGATGCTAACATACATGGAAATTGGGACAGCAAAGGAGAAGCTTTTGCAATTCTTTAGTTTGAATGGCTTTGTTTAGATGATTATTTTATGACTCTGAACTGTATTTGCATGGGGTTTATATTTTAATTATCTTCTGTGAATATAGATGAGCAAGGAGGAAACCCCATGACGCCGATCAGCATTCTATACTCACAGCAGTCTAAGCCCAGAAGCGAGTTGTTTTGTACACAGATGCCAGGACAGGCAGACACAAAGATCAGCCTCTGCTTTCCTTGGTAAGACACCAAGGCAAGCTGTCAATGTCAAATCCAGAGAAAACTTTCTTTTGATAAGTGGTCTTGAGGCGACTTAGGATGCTTTTATTCCATGACTCTTTACTGGTTTAGAAACCAAATAGTGTGCTTTCTCCATCTGTGGATTTTTTGACTGTAATAATGAAATTATCAAAATACAAAGGGAATCACTTAAACTTCTTTGTTTGTGTAGGGCATCTAATGAGCCATGTGTTGGTTCTATCCAACAGTAAACAGATAAAACCCGTGAGTTAATAATGTTCAAATGTGAGAACTGAGAACTGAGTGAAAAGAAACTATTCAACTGAAATGTAGATTGAACAGTTGATAGACACTGGGGTGTTGGGAGATGTGAACCCTCATGTCCTGAATTTCTTGTAAACAACTTGTTTTCCTCTGCTCTGAGACAACTTATAGCTGCTCTGAGCATGAGACTTCGGGAGTTCCTGATGGCAGGGGAGTGGTTTCTGGTGGGTTTGGCTGGGGCGTGGCTATCAGTTAAGGATCCCTATATAAGCTGCCCCTGGACACAATAAAGTCCCTTGCCCGGTTCACGAAGTGTATGGTAGCGCATCAAGCGCAGACGGGCATGGTGCGCTACATTGGGGAATGAACCTGGGGCCTTGACTGTGCTGGGCGAGAATCTACCTCCCACTTATGCCTCCAGGGCTGTAGGACTACTCCTTAGTGGAACAGTCTATTAAATCTGTGGGAAAACTGAACTTCCATAGACACTGGAGGTGGTGTTACTGTGGGGTGAGGGAGTTTTGATCCTGCAGCTATGTGGTCAGAAAGAAGAATAGAGTTGGCTTTTTCTGTTCATCTCTGCATTACCCTAACAGTCCAAAGAAATGCTATGAATTCATATAAGCAGGTTCACTTTTAAAGAGACAGAGGGAACTAAACATGAATGTTCCTTTACACTCAAACCCATCTTTTACTCATTTTGTAGCCTATCGACTTTAGTCCTAATGTTAAATGCACCGCTTCATTCTGTTAAGTCAGGACCCCAATTTCTTTTCTAAGGGTTTAATAAATAGTAGATAAATGAAATTCATGAAATTATAAACTTAGCTCATATTACTGTAGGCACATGCTAAGTAGTATGTATACAACACTGAGTAGTTCATATTAAGATGCTAAAGGATCAACCATGAAGCCAAGATCTCACATGAAAAGGAAAATGTTGACTGTTTTTATATATTTAGCTTCAAATGTCTAAGTAGCTGCCAACAGTTGAAGAGAATCACGAGAATGTTTGCATATCACACAAAAATTGAGACATTAAAAATACATTTTTGCAAGGTTAATTTGATATACAATGAATTGAAATAAAGCTCTGAAATGATTGGTTGTCGTCCTTAACAACCAAACGGTCTCTTAGTCTGTCATTCCAAACTAGTGTTTGCAACAACTCATAGCTGAAGGTGTCGTTAGTCCTGGCTAAAATACTCACCGAGAATAGCTACCACTATGTCATCCTTGAGGATTTCTATGGAGCCTCTGGATAAAAAGTACAGTGCAGTTAGGACATCCCCACAGTGAACCAGGGTGTCTCCTGGAGGCGCGTGGGTGGTTTTGAACTTCATTGCCAAAGCTCTAAGGCAGCCTTTACTTGCTCCTCGAAAGGCTTTGCAGTTTTGCAGCAAAGTCTGGTTCAGATGCAGGCAAATGTCAGCTTGTAAACATTCTGGAAATCCCTTTAAGACCTGAAATGAAAAAATGAAGAGTTTGATACTACCAGAACACCAGGCACTTCAACTTGAAATAAAGTCTATTTCTTGCTCACAGATCTGAAGATGCAGTAAGTATTACGAGGGAGATTTTATAATGGATCTAGTTTGCTTCCCTTAATGAATATTTGGTTTGCTAAACATGTCAGAAGCTTTAGCTCTGTATTGTTCTGTGAATTAACTGCAGACATTTGATTCAACCCAAGTGCTATCTCATTAAAATGTTATGCCTACATATTTCACATTACTTCTTGCCTGCATTAGGTTATGCAGTATCATATTGTGCATAGATTAATGCAACAATCAAAAGGACACTGGTAAAAGTCAATACAACTCGAAAGATGAGAAACTTTTTGAAAGACTTTTAAATCAATTTAAATTGTCACCATGGGTGTACATCCAATCTGATGCAGCTTTGCTATTGCATATATCATAACCGATGAAATGTTTAATCAACACTGGAATAGTCATATTTTCTATACACCTTTTTGTTTGTTTGTTTTTCTGAGACAGGGTTTCTCTGTAGCTATGGAGCCTGTCCTGGAACTAGCTCTTGTAGATCCACCTGCCTCTGTCTCCTGAGTGTTGGGGGTTAAAGGCGTGCGCCAACACCACCCAGCTCTATACACATTTTTATACTAAATGTTTGGAGAAACACTAAAAATAAAGGAAAGGAGAGCAGTTGATGTACTTTGAAAGTAAAGTTTAATTTTTAGTAATAGAAATGGTGCTACTTTTGAAAACTCACTGGTTAATTTATAACCTAAGGCACAGACTAAACAATAATTTTCGATAAATGTCCCTTAGTTTGAATGGAATAACATGATATTTTTGCAAAGTTATCCATATGTAATGGGTCGGGGCACTCTTTAACTCTTTCCATCTTGTTCTCTGGATCATCACATGCAGACTTTAGTTTTTATACTGAATTTCCCCACAATTATGAACAATATACTTTAGGATAGATGGACCCATTGAACAGAACAATTTACAGGGTAATAATGCATTTAGAGACTTTTCTTTCTCTGATTTTTATTGGTTCAACTTTAGCATATAATTTAACCAAAATCATGACAAATTGGCAATAAGACAGTTCAAGTGTATTTAGTCCAGAAAGAAACTTCGAATTGAATTATATTTGAGTCAAACTATGATTGTCAGTGTCTGAAATATAAAACAACTCCAGTGATCCGACTTCTAACTGACTACGGTATACCATGAAAAGATCTTTAAGACCTGTGAAGCACAACAGCCACATTTTTGTTATTGTTTTAATGATCAACAGAGAGTAAAGTGTGTTTTGGAAGAAAATCTATGAAATTAAAAATTTTTATAAAATTTGCCACAATTAAACTCTTGTGCAAGTCACTTCACCCATCCACATTTTTTTCTTTAAGATTAGAATCTTCACAGTATCGAATTAGTTATGTTACTGCTAAATAATGCGCCTGCTATCCAATTCTGCTTTCTCAGGTCCACGCTGCCAACACTTTCAGCCTGAAAGTTTTTGGGTCCAGTAGAATTCAAGCCTTCCTCTTGTATGTGTTTCTGGGCATGCATCCTTTAACTTCCTCTTACCTATAACTTCAGGTTCCATCAACCTGAGTAGACCCCTCCCAGTGTTCTGCTTGGACTAAAGACCTCTCTAATATAACCTGCCTCAAATTGCCTAGTCCTTTCTCTGAAGCCTAGGGGTTTTATCTTACTCTTATGGTGCCCTACATAAGTTTAGGTTTCTTCAGAGAACCAATGCATGACCACCCTTTTCCATCACCTACAATGGAAATCATTGCTTTGAATTCTTTGGCAAGTTGTGCCAAGCTGGGGATGACCTTAGTTTGGACCACTGGTTTCTGAATTAAGGATCATTTTCATTGGGGATTCTACAGGAGAAAAACACCAGTGTTCACTGGCTTCTCCATTCGTCTTTGAAAGCCACTTTTGGAATCCCAGCCTAAATCTTAACTGACCCTGCTAGGATATAGATGGATAGAACACTATGCCAAGCAAAAGCTAGACCTTTCCTTTTAAATATAGTTGACAAAATATCTTGTACTTCACATAAATGGAGGAGGGTACTCATCCTGTACAACTGGCATGTGCTTCTGGCAGATTCCTTGAACTACCCCTGAATATCGTCAACCCATTGTGTTTCTGTGTGTCTGAGCATGTTGATGTGTATGTTGGCATGGTTTGAGTTGGAAGACAGAGATGAGTCAGCGATGGTATTTCCATCTTTTGAATTTGTCAATGAACTACACAGGTGGATGGGAATAGACTGACATTCTTGATTCTTCGCTTGCCGGTTCTAAGTTTGCTGGTTATTTATCTTCTCTGTGGCTTAGTACCTTATTTTTCAAAATTGAATGAATAACATTTGCTTCACAGAGTTGTGAGTACAGTTAAATATAATAATGTTTGTGAAGCATAAAGTTGATAGTCAATTTTTCGATATATTTTTGGATTTTTGAAAAAACAAAAAAAACTGAGTACATATCTGCCCCCCCATAACAGATATGTTCTCTTTAACTAGTTTTGTTCTCTGTTAACTGAGCAGAGTTTAAAGGCTTTGCATTCTAGGCATCATTAGTTTGTAGATCCAGTCCCCCAACATTTCTCTGTAATCTTATTTCCTATGTCTTCTGAAGTGTTCCGGTTCATGTGGACATAAGCTTTCACTGGAACTTGGCTTAAATTCATCCTGAAAATAGGCAGTTAATGAAATACAACTATATTTTAGAATCCAAGTCATCTTGGAACTCCTCACAGAACGTGAAGGTCACTTGGGAAAATTTTGTGTCTAAATGGTCTACTTTCCGTCTTCATTCTGCTGGACTGGAGTCCACTGACAAGGACCGCATTCAGCTCGAGATGCCATAGAGCTCTATTTTCACAGGTGGTGATTATATAGACATCACAGAGAAGTTACCCACATACTTTTGTGATCTTAACCCTTACCTGACTTTCTTAACTACCTTAATTTGATCAGTTGCTTAAGGGAAACTGAGTAAGACGTGAAATTCGCTTGTTGGAGCTCAGAGTAGCCCATTGTTTGGATTTCTCAAGTACGTCAGTGGCTTTAAAATTTGTGTTTAACTTTGGGAAAGATATTTTTTTAAATGGAGAGTTAACAGTTTAGAACATTAAAATGTACATTTTTTTCTAAAGTGGGAAATAAGAGGTAGTTTCAAGTCGGTGTTTATTCAAGACACTTTGTCCACTATTTCCATCTGGGTTGCCTTCTTCCTTTCCTACCTATTATTGTACATTTTTCTGTGTTTATTTCCTCTGTTAAATTTCCTGAATTAGAATATTTTCATTTATCACTGAACTCTGACATCTTAGCAGGCTTTGCAGATATAGATAAAGTAAGTTGGAATGTAAAATAGCTAAATACAAATCAGGATGCAAGCTTGCTTGATGAAAGTTACAGCTGCATTCTTGGCTGAGTTGTCCTGCTGCAAAGGTACACACTGCCTGCTGTGCATCTGGAGCTATTGTTTTACTGAGTGAATCCAATTTTAAAGGCCAAGAAGCATCCCCTACTGTCAGCCTCGTGGCCTGCCCCTTAGAAAAGCAGTTCTCATCTTTTAAGCATGCATTCATTCATGTATTTACTCATTTAAATACTTAAATAGCACCAGATTCAAAAGAATCATAATGAATAAAGCATGTTTTGAAAATGTACTAAGTCTTCATGGCAGATTAAACACAATTCTTATAGGTCTTAAGAAGAATTGGTTACACTGCCCTCATGTTGAAGTAGGACATTTGTAATATGCATTTGTAATAATAGTGGACATTCATGGAACCCTCAAGTAGCAGTTAATTTGAGGTGAGTTAAAGTCCTAATTTCATTTTTCTAATGCTGTTACTGTACGGCATATTTTTAAGACTTGATGAAGTTCCAGAAAACTCTTCTCTATATTGAAAGGAATCACACACGTTTACTATGTGTGATGCAAAAGCCATTTGTGTTTTGCCTTCTCTTTGCTTGGATTTATGTGAACAAAAATCTGTGAGTCTTATAATGAAGTGATAACTTGTTTAAGAATTTTCTTATTTCAGTCTGAAATTCTTGCTGTGGTAGTTATATAAGTTCTGTAGTTTACTATTTTGTGGGCCCCAAATGTAAAGCCCGTTGGACATAAAAAACCACTAATAACACTTCAGTATTGTTAAAGTCATTTTTAAAAGTCACACAAAACAAAGGGAGGACAACAATATTTCCTAACAAAAATCTATGAAATGTGATCAGTAGTTAATTCAGAAGCATCTGACTTCATGATAGTGTTCCCTAACAGGTGTATATGCTAACACATATGCTGATATTAATGCAGGTCTATTACTTGATATAAATGCTAGTCAAAATGATAGACAATTTTAAATTAGTAAATCCTTCTATATACGTTTTTAAATCAATGACAATAAAACATTTATGCTATGTATTGGGCCACCAAGGACAAAGAAGTTTGATCAGTTCCAATGACAATAAAATTAAAAAAACTGTATCATTGGTGTCCTGAAAAGTTTTATATCACCTTGACACAAAGTAAAGTCATCAGAGAGGAGGGAGCCTCAATTGAGAAAAATATCTCAATAAGATCAGGCTATATGCAGGCCTAGAGGGCATTTTCTTAATTAGTAACTGATGTGGGAAGGCCTAGTCCATTGTGGGTGGCACCAGTTCTGGGCTGGTGGTCCAGGTTTCTATAGGAAAGCAGGCTGAGAAAGCCTTAAGGAGCAAGGCAGTAAGCAGCACCTCTTCATGGCCTCTGCATTGGCTCCTGCCTTCAGGTTCCGGCCCTGCTTGAATTCCTGTCCAGACTTTATTCAGTGATGAGCAGTAATTTGGAAGCATAGGCCAAATAAACCCCTTTCTCTTCAATTTGCTTTTGGTTCTGGTGTTTCAACACAACCTAAACTAGGGCAATAGGTTTTGGTTAGCAGCATTGAGTGAACAAACATTCCTAATCAGGGAAATTGTCAGCAAAAAATGTTAGTATATGTCATTATTATATCATTTTTCATGACAATAGAATATATATATATATATATATATATATATATATCCTTAATAACATTTTACCTGATAGAAAAATATTTCTAAATTAAGACATAGTGTATTGGCAGTAAACTTTTGCCCTTTCCTTTGATTTGAGGCTTAAGACTGAACATTTGCTGCTTTCTGTGTCTCCGTCTGAGATTGTCTCATAATGAGTACATTTTCCAAATTCTGTTTAAAGAGTGCCAATATGTAAGTTTCTAACCCAAACACTTCCCAGCCTTCTTTATGTTTTGAACTACTGAATTCACTTTTTGAAAGAAACCAAATCTATTCCCAGCTCATATCGTTATCCTGTATCCTGTAGTATGGAGGTTGATCTGTGTTCTAACCAGGGGCTTTTCACTCATTTCTGCTAGTGGTGCTGCAGAAGGGAACATTCCCAAAGGAAGGCCGAATAGAGAGCACATTTAGGCAGCCTGACTGTGGCAAATGGTTCCCTAAATAGCAGATTAGTCATGTGGACAACTTTGGTGGCTGAGTTAACTGTCATTAGGAAATGTCCTAGGGAAATTCTTTGGGTCATTAAATATACTTAAATCTTGACAAATTAGGATTAATCAAAACACAAATTAGCACTCCCTATGAACCTCCAGCATGATTATCAAACATATTATGCAAGTAATATGCTAAATCTTAAGTCTCTGCCCTGGAGTACAGCTCTACTATTTGAGAGCATCTCCTGACTCTGGCAGAATTGCTATTTTTATATGGGCATTCAGCTTCTTGATAAATCTTTAGCACCTGTGAACTCATGAACCTTACATTATGTTTTATGTGGAAGCTAATGTCTTAACATAATGCATTTTGTAATCTCTAGAGCATTCCATATTGTATCATTTCTATAGTTAGGCACCAAGAAATAGGAAATAAATTCATTCTGTGTTTCTTTGGTGGCTACATGGTGATTACTACATTTTAACCACTGATTATAATAGTAAACTCTTAAGTAGGTTTAGCAAGACTTATACACATTAATTACCCAGTGTGAAGCTCACATTGCTTTGACATCTACATTTTTTTTATTCTACCTACATGTGGCTGTTAAAAATAAGGAATTATTTTATTATATAAGACCCTCAGGCCTTGCCAGACCATTGAGGAAATTAGAGAATTGTGAATTCAGGAATGTGGAAATATTTGTAAACACTGGAATAAATACATTAAAGTGTTTCATGGAACCTGTTCAGATTTAGCACACAGTTTGTATTTACTCAAGATACAAAACCTTATCATACTTGGACATGGCTAAAAAGGCAAAAAGTCCCGAAGCAGTTTTGGCTCCACCAATGATGCCTCAAAAAAAACTAAAGAGCATCTTCTTCCTGCATCCTCTTCCTTCCCAACTAACTAATTGCGATGGCTTTTCCTTTTAGAGGGACACTTAAACTTCAGCATGACCCAAGGAAGACAGGGTCAACAGTGATGTGTGGGCAGAAGGGAATCACTGCTTTTCATCATCAACCAGGCTCTGGAGTCTTTTTTGCTAGATCAGTAAAAACTTGGCTTATAAGAGGTGTCTCAAGATTTCTGCAGTGTGATCTTAAAAGGAACTCTAAAAACTATTAAGATTTCTAGAGGCTACAAGAAGGAACGGCAGCCTCAGGATTAGATTCTGGATCTCCCCTTTTAATCCCTGCACAGTTATTTGAGAGAGATAGTAGGGGAAGGATTGAAAAGAACATAACTATAGCCCCTTCTTCTAGCTGCACTGCAGCTAGTTCTTTCTGAATTGATTGATTGCAGATGACCTGATCTTGCTGACAGAGTAAGGGAAAGGGAAATGCAGTAGGACAGGTTCAACGATTTAAAGTATTACATTGCATCTAAAACGCTATCTTGAGTTTGAATCAAGTTTTATGATCTTGGAAAGATTTCTCATATGCTATATTTCAGAACCAAATTTCCTCAATATGTGAAGCAGCAGAGTTGCAGTAGTCTCATTTTACAAACATAAAATATAAAACACAACAAATTAGAGGACTCTGTTTATGGAAGAACTGAGACTTCTAACGTAGTCCAGAATTCACCTAATTTTATTTAACTGACTTTCAAGTTGGACTTCTAAAGTTGCTAGCAGTATGAGAAGACAAATGTCTTTTCCATTCATTTTCAGTAATTGGTTTTGTAGATAATAAGGGATCAAGATCCCAAGTAGATGCTCTCTTCATTTTGTACGAGAGGGGTGATGCATTCCTCAAAATATTAAGATAGATGAAAATATAATTCATTGCTTTGTTGACAATTGTTCAACTTATTATAAAGTAGTAGAAGCTTTAAAACAAAATGTCCTGTCTTCATAGGTCAGATTCCCTTCCCATAAAATGTCCTGGCTGTTATCTGGAACCCTGATGTCAGATCTCTACACATTTCTCCTCCGACTAAACAAGCCCATTGCCTATGTTCCAGTGGTTGACTTTTTTCCAGCTTCACAAGTTGGTGGAAACATAATTCAGTAATACAATACAAAAAAATCCATGACACTTAGAAAAATGAGGGCTATTCCCTCTTTCTTAAACTATAAAGTAAAGGCAATACTTTGGAAAGTTTAATAATAATGAGCCATTTAAAAACTGCAATCAGAATGGGAACAGGAGGGATCAGGTTGTGGGAAGATGGAGAGAGAGAGAACTGGGAGACACAACTGGAATGGGGGCATTTTGGGGGACATGGTAGAAACCTAGTGCAATGGAATCTCCTAGGAATCTTCAAGGGTGACCCTAGCTAAGACTCCTAATAATGAGGCAACTGGAGTCTCAAGCCAGACATCTTCTGTAATCAGGCAAGGATTACAGTGTAGGTTTGGGAAACCAACCTAGCCACAAAACCTTCGACCTACAATTTGTCTAGTCTGAAAGATATACTGGGGTAAACGTGGCACAGAACTTATGAGAGTGGCCAACCAATGACCTCTTCAACTTGAGACCCATGCCACGAGAGGGAACACAGGTCTGACACTCCCTGGAGGGTCACGAACTAGAGGCTGGATAGCCAAGAGACAAGGATAGAGTCAAACACAACTGGGAAAGAAAGTCAATGAAATGATTCCGGATGATATTGTGTTATACTTGTAGGACTGGAGTCTAACATAATTGTCATCAGAGAGGCTTCATCCAGAAAATAATGGAAACAGATGGAGTGACCCACAGTCAAACATTAGGCAGAACTTGGGGAATCCTACTGAATAGGGGAAGGAAGGAAGGATATTGGAGTTAGAGGGGTCAAGGACACCACAAGAAAACTCTCAGAATCAACTAACCTGGACTGAACTGGACAGAGACTAACTCTCAGAATCAACTAACCTGGACAGAGACTGAACCAACACAACCAGGGACTTAGGCTCTCTGCATATATGTTACGGTTTTGTAGTTAGGTGTTCTTATGGGACTCCTAATTGTTGGAACGGTGACTGCCTTTGACTCTTTTGCCTTCTTTTGAGGCGTTTTTCCTCCTACTGGGTTGACTTTTCAGCCTTAATACATGGGGGAGGTGCCCAGTCTCATTGCAATGCAATATGCCACCTGTACTGGGTAGGTTTTATGTGTCAACTTGACACAAGCTAGTTGTCAGTAGAAGGAGTCTCAGATGAGGAAATGCCTCAATGAGATCCAGCTGTAGGACATTTTCTTATTTGGTGATCAACATGGGAGGGTCAAGCCCATGGTGGATGGTACCATCTTTGGGCTGTTGGTCCTGAGTTTTATATATATATATATATGTATATATGTAGGCTGAGCAAGCCAGGGGAAGGAAAACAGGAAGTAGCACCTTCTATGGCCTTTTCATTAGCTCCTGTCCTCAGGAACCTGCCCTGTTTAAGTTTCTGTCCTGACTTCTTCAGTGATGAACAGCAATGCTGAAGTGTAAATCAAACAAACACTTCCCAATCCCCTACCCCCCACCAACTTGCTTTTTGATCATGGTTGGTGTTTTGTTGCAGCAATAGAAACCTCAACTAAGACACCATGGTTGGTTGGTATCCCTGGGAGTCCTGCTATTTTCTGAAAGGAAACAGAGGAGGAGTGGAGCTAGGGGAGAGGAGAAGTGTAGGGGCGTTGGAACTGGGAGGAGAGGAGGGAGGAGAAACTGCTGTCAGAATGTAATACATGAGAGAGGAATTTAAAAAAAATAAAAACTGCAACCAGATTGATGAAATAGATGTGGGCTCAAGTATTTGAAAAGTAGAAGTGTTATTATCCACAAACTTGATCATAATCCACAAGAAAAGGAGATATAAAAAAAGTAATTGAAAAGTGGCCACAAATCCGAAATTATTGGAAATGAAGAACCATATCTGATAATTTTAGGCTAAAGAACAGGATGCTAAAACAGAAACACTCCATGTCATAACTCACAGGAAAATGCCTATCCTCCTCAGATCCATATTTATCCATCACAAGAAAGGAAAAATAAAAACCATGGCAGATTCAAAACTAGGAAACATCCATCAGCTGCTTGTCCCCTTCCAACAGTAAGTGTGGGTATAGTTATTCTATTAAGAAGGGGAAGAAAGAAAGGACAATGCTAGTGATGGTGGCGAGGAAGGTCAGAGTGCAGGCCAAGTACAGGAATTATGAATAAGAACAGAAAGAGGACATGCTGCTTCATTTATTTGAATTTCACAGACTGGCTCGGTTGATGGAAGATGAGAAAAGTTGAAAAGTGGTTCCACTCTGGAAGATAATTGGGTTCAAGAGAGAGAGAACTGAAAATATTGAATCTGCCTGGGATGTTGGATGCAATTGTAGCATAAAACTTAGTTATTTTTAAATTACTTGAATCTGTAATCTTATGGTATGAAGCTTACCTTAATTTTAAAAAAATGCAAGCTATCAGACTAGAAAACAGATTTTATAAAATTGATGGCATTTTCTTTCTAATCTCATAGGAAACTACAAGAAAACCGATGAAACAAAGTCAATGATCTAATGGGGCCTTTTAAAAACAAGGAATGATCTTTTAATTACATCAGAAATGTTGGTAAATCAGACCCTGTTTAAAACAGCAGCAAAAGAATTGTGTCAAAAACATTCAGTAAGTGAAATGAATGTACTGAAAATATATTAGGAATAATTTATAGTCTATGATAAAACCATGACATATGTAGTATATGTAGCATTCTTATAAAATAAAACAAAATAGTTGAAATAGACAGTTTGAAAAGAATTTGTTCAAATATAATGTATATATATAGTACGAGCATATAAAATGAATTACTGTAGGAATGTTACACATTTTCATTTTGCAAATAGGATGCAGTTTTATAAGGTGTGAAGTGAGGAATATCAAGTATAATGTTAAATTACATAGCTAAGTGTTTGATGGTGTGTGTATGTAAATTATATATATATAGGAGAATACTAGCATATTTATCACAGAAGTGAGAAAGAAGTGAAAAATTATACACATGAATGATATTGAGTGAATAAATTTTTGATATGGAGAGAGGATAGCAATTATTAAGGATGGAATAAAAACCACAATATAGCACTCAAAACCCCTAAATGAAATACACATTGATTTTATCTGTGTAAAATTTGTGTGTAGCTGTGTGTCTGTATGGGTGATATGGGCACTATTGCAAAAGGCAGCCTTAACTTGAAAATCTCTGATCAGGCTGTATAACTTTAGAAGAATAATAGTTATTAATTATTACAAGAACAGGCTTGGTGACCAAGATGCTGCATTTGGACACTACCTATGATTTGAAAAGATCTAAAGTAAATTTTAACTACTTTAAAAAATAATTTAGTTAAACAGTTATAGAACCCAGAATATTTAAGGTGGTTTTAACCTGAAAGCCTTCTACCAAGGTCTGGATTTCAAAGTACCAGAAGGTGCTATGTCAGATGCCAAGGAAAGAAGCAATCTCTAGGTCTACATGGCTGTGATAAGTCTGAACTCCAACAATGACCACCATGGCAAGATATTCCTAATGGTGCGGTATTGTGTCATTAGGCAACAGCTGCTTAATTGATCTTAAGGTGTACTCAATGGGAGGGAAATCATGCCTGGTTTTACCTAGCCAATCATCTGTGGCTAGGTAGGTCTTAGAAGGGAACCTACTACCACAATTGTGATAGTCAGTATGATTCCTAAAATCCATCCTTATACCTAATATATACTTATGTATAATTACGGCTTTCACCCCATGTCAAAGAAGCTTTTATTTGCATTAGAGACCACAATGAGTTATACTGCAAAACCCAACTGATTTAGGGGAGCCCAGTCCCAACAGATTCATGTACAACACTACTCCTGCATTGAAGGCTCAAGGAGGAGTTTGGAATAGGGGCCAGAAAGACTGTAAGAGCCAGAAGGCAGGGTGTCTGCTGTGAGATTAAGTCTCCTGGAAATGATAGGGGAGTTACTCCCATAATACCGCAACAGTATGGCGGCCTAAATAAGACCTGAACAGTGCTAATAGCAGTAGACACGCCATTGTGGAACGGGGAAATATCAGAGTCCTTCCCTAATAAAAGAACTATGGTTAACTAATGACTGCTCAGAAAGGAAGAATTTGTTTTCCTCAGGGGAAAAACAGGAGGGGGGCTTAATTAGTATTTAATACCAATTGAGGTGCCCCGAAATCATATATACAGAAGCAGCACTAAATGGATTCAGAAAGTTGGATTTGAACTCAGGTCCTCATGTTTGCACAGCAAGCCCTCTTGCCCACTGAGCCATCTCCCTAGCCACTATTTTTAAACAAATTCTTATACTCTGATAATTTACAGTAATTTTACTACTTATATTGGAATAGAGTTGAGTCTTAGTGTTTCTTTTAATTTTAGTTCAGTGACTTGAAAAGTCTTTTCTCCAAAATAGTATATGGCTAATATAAAAGTCATAATCTATGGGAGCTATTATATTTAATAAAAATATCCCTAAAATATTTATAGATCCCAATTCAGTGTGCTAAGGGAAAGTAATTAAGTAATACATTGCAATTAATGCTCTCCTCATGCATAAGGATGAGGGCAGAGAAATGAATTGCGATCAGAGACATGGTGAAACATAGCCCCTGATTTTCTTTTTTATTATCAAAAATTAAAATATAATTATATCACTCCCCCTTTTTTCCTTCCTACCACCCCTCCCATGTCACTCTTCTTTTCTTAATTCTTACCAATATCTACATGTCCCATTTCCCCTCCTAATCCTAGAATAATAGCTCCATCTGTTTATTTTAACCAAGACTAGCACATATATTTTGTTCCACTTATCAGTCCTGTTTGTGGAATAACCAACCATATAGCATATTTTTCTGACATTATATTCTCACAAATTCTTCAGATGTGTAGTCAAAGGGACCTGACTCATCACGAAGCTGTGCTGATCATCAGTTCTCCAACTATCGGCAGTGAAATATTCTGAAAGGATTCCTAGATAGGAGACTAGCGTGCCATTATAGACTACAGCCTCTGTCTTGGGGCCTAGAACGAGGACCTCATTTTTCTTGCATCTGTGTGCCATGACTCATAGCAAAGATCCAGAAGTCCGAGATGGAGTTCTGGGTTCAAATAAAATAACTACATTGATGAGGTGTGAACTTCATGGCTTATCTTCCCCTCTGGCAGCTTTTCCTAAACACGGTCGTGTTTTCTCTCTGTGAGGGTTATAGAACGTTGCTATCTGTGAAGATTACTGATAGAAAGGGCAAGATGAATTGCAACAGAAATAAAAGGGTCTTAGCACAGAACCCGGGCTCCGCCAGCAGAAATGATGCAATTTTTTCTCTTTCTCTCAAACAAAACAAAACAATCAGACTGTCCCAAAGCTTGAAACTGTGTTGTGCGGGTGACTTGCCTCACTAATAGAAGTTAAGATACCAAGTCTAGAGAATCCAAATAACAAGGTGAACCCAAAGAAAAACATATATAGATCCTCCTGGAAATTGGAAGCAAA
>LOJH01021182.1:0-14161 GCA_001685095.1 Ellobius talpinus | reverse complement strand
CTGTAGCTTTGGAGCCTGTCCTGGAACTAGCTCTTGTAGAACAGGCTGGTCTCGGACTCACAGAGATACACCTGCCTCTACCTCCTGAGTGCTTGGATTAAAGGTGTGTGCCACCACTGCCTGGCAAAAAAAAAGTCATATGTGTGTATGTGTGTGCGTGCATGTGTGTATATATATATACACACACATACATATATATGAGATAAAAATTTTCACATATTCATTTAACAACCATTTGAGTACTCACTATATGCTAAGGATTGGGCTACTAGTTGAAGTTAAGATGCAGAAAAATAGAGTTCATCTGTTTAAAAACCTATCTGATTGCATCAGCATGGAAAGCCATTTATGCATTTACTCTGCTGCTCCTAAGCCAGTTATAACCTTAATAGCTATTAAAAGGCTACATAAATCCTGGATTCTGTGGAGGGAAGCTGAAGACAGCAGAGAGCTTGATGGTGGTAGTATTAGAGTTTGGCCATAAAGATCAAATGGCGGTTTTCAGACGGAGAAATAATGGCATGAAGGGAAGGCAAGACATGAGACCTGAACCCAGCAGTCCTGGTACTCTGTGTGACATGAGAGGACAGGCAGCAGGCAGAACCACCAAGGTCCTTTGAGGCTAAACAAGAATGGGAGAAGTGAAGGCTGGCGAGGTAAACCGCCCCCATAATGACCTGTAAATCCCTTGCTCAGGTCTTGGGAATCTGGCTGTTGGTAACAGGGAGTATAAGTGGATCATCTCTGTAGTGAAGGAAGACTTTTCTTCATGTCTGTGTAGGAGAGAGGAGAGACACAAGAAGCCATGAGAGAAGAGCACAGCAATCCAGCAAGAAACCAACAAGTTCTAAGGAGACTTCTGTAGTTTTATAAAGGAAGAGATAGGTGTGGTGGAGGTTAAGTAGGGGTAGCAGTCACAACTCAAAAGGTGATTTTGGAAATGGCTAAGGACATTCACTGTTAGGAATGCAATGTGATGACCAAGACTTCAGTTTGAGCGGCATTGAACTTGCAAAATATCCAGACTGATGAATCCTGTCTGTGTGTGTATGCCTGTGTGTGTGTGTGTGCACACGTGCATTTGTGTGTGTTTCTCAATGTATATATTTGTATATCTGTGTATTTCTGTGTGTGTGTCTGTGTGTGTGCGCGCGTGCATTTGTGTGTGTTTTTCAGTGTATATATTTGTATATCTGTGTATTTCTCTGTGTGTGTGTGTGCGCGCACACACATGCAAGTAGGTGCATGTGTGGAGGTCAAAGGAAAACTTGTAGGCATTGATTTTTTTTCCCTCTACTGTATGAGTCTCAGGGATTGAATTCAGGTGGTCTAGCTTGCCAGCCATCACCTTTACCTGCTGAGTTATCTCACTAGCCCAGGTTGGTAAATTTTCTGGTACTTTAATTTTTGAAACAATGCTACTAAAATTATAATTACTATCGTGGTGGATGTGCAGCGACTCCATTATAAATCTTCGCTGCTTTTGCAGCTATGTACGAAGAGTGAGAGAGGAAATGGGCAATGGACCCTGGAAATCTGTGCTTCCCTAACTTTATTTGCTGAAAATCACATCCAGATACCAAGATAACTAGATTACGCTATCTAATCTTAAGAGGTTCATTCTTCAGTAAAATGTGGTTCAGCCTTGGACTGTTAGGGCCAGTGTTAACTAAGTAATTTGATACTCAAATAATAATCACTTATTAATTGCTGATTGTGGCCAGATACTGGGATGAACTCTTTCCAATGAACTAACTATTTAACCCTCACTTTGTTAAACAGATAGTGTTGTTATCAGATCTGTTGCCCACCTCTCCCAGTCACTGTGGATAAATATCAGACAAGACCTATCACCTGGCTCCAGAATTCATTCATTGCTTTTTAATATTTTCCCCCTCCCTCTCCCACCCTTCTTCCCTTTCTCCCTTCCCCTCCCCCCATTGGGGGTTAAATCAAGGGCCTTGCACAAACTAGGTGAGCACTCTGCTACTGAACTCAGCCCCAGCTTCACTGTCAAGATCCTGACACCTATTATTAGTTTCTATAAAAATTTGATACTCTTGAAATTTGTATTATGTCTTTTTTTTCATACACCGTTTTACCAGTTCTCCAGAGTTCAACTGTCGTATTCTCTGGTGTCAAGTTTCGAACAAACAACCAAGAATGTCAGGTATGGTAGCTTAAACCTGTAATCCCAGCCCTTGGGAGGCTGAGTAGGGAGGACCACAAGTAAAAGGCCAACTGGGGCCCTACAGGAAGATTCTGGAGGTGTAGGGTGGAACAGAAAGAGAAAAGAAGAAAGTCAGATCACAAGCCCATAAAAGTTTATCTTTGACCATCACAGAGGCACATTGGCCTAAGAGATACATCATGTGACCTCCACATGGCGTACAGTAGCATGGTGGGTTCCACAGAGTGACATTTTTACTCGGTGGAAGAAATGTGTCGCTGATACTCTACTCCATCTCTAAGAACACTGAATCATTCATTGTTTTTTTTTTTCCGAGGTCCTGTCTGAGACCTGAGCTCCCTCCCATAAGACAACTCCAAATATTTTGAGACAGCTATCATGATCAGTAGATCTATTTTTCTGCCAGCTGAAAATTCCCACTTTTCTGTCTGTTCCTCACATTTCGTAGTTTTGAGTGGCTTAATGGTCTATCCTGTGCTTTCAAAGATATCTGTTGCAATTCCCCTCAAAATCCCACAACAGTAACTTTATTATAAATAAGAACATTTTATACATAATTATATAAAATTCTCTGCATTTACAGTATATATACATATCAATGTAAGAAATTTTTCCTTATGACAAATATTCCTTATTCTATGTCATGCTCAAATTTTTAAATTCATTAACCAAAATTACTGTCATGGTAATACCAACAAAATAGTCACATATCAACAATATGAGTAATCCTATAACAAAGAAAACTGAAATAATATTTATGCATGTAAGTTAACTCAATGATATTTATGTCTTTATTTACAATTTATTGCTCTCCTCTTAGATGTCTAGCCTTAGTTTTTCTTGTGAAAACAACATAAATCATTACAGACACAAAATTAAATGTTTCAGTAGATAGAGGGGATGGATGAAAAACACAGGTTCTATTATCAACGATCAAATCCTCAGCCTTCAAGCAAATTTAAGCAGTGAATGATATTTTTAAAAATGAAACTGAACTACTTACAGTCAAAAGTTGGCACACTATGAACACCCCCAAATTCAGACACTGTAATGCCTGACAGCCTTTCTCAGCAGCAAGTCACAGCTCCATCCTGGTGTACCTCTGGCCACGGCAGACAAAACTTTCTGTTGAACAAGGGAAGCCCTCTCCTCAACCTCAAACGATGACAGTCAACAGGCAGCATTCATTCCTGGTGAGGGGGCTACACCACTTTTCCGAGGCTAAAACCCACAGGCTTGTGTAACACAGCCACATTCCCCATAGCCCCAACTCTGGTCTTCAGAGTCCTGGCTCCAAGAATGCCTCTGTGTTCTCATTTCAGGGATTTCTGAAGTTGTAAATTCCATGCCCGGCATTTTCACTCCCACGAATAAAAGGCTGTCATGTCTTTGGAGGAGATGTTTTTACTTTGTTGGGACGCCCTGTCCCTGCCTGTCCTCCAGGCTGTCTTGATGCTAAGGTCATTTATGCAGTTCCTTGATGACCAATGTGTTCCTTTCTTTGCCTTGGTTACAGTCTATTCTGGCTGGTTACTGAGAGAGGGCACAGATATTTCATGTTCAGGATCCTGTCTTCCCTGTCAGCACTCCCCAACAAATTTCTCTCAAAAGCTTCCCAGTATAATGTACTTTTCAGCCATTGCTTCACTTTATTATAATTTTTGAAGATATTTTTAAAGCAAATCTTATCCATAAATTCTAAATAAAGCTAAGAGACAGAATGGATATTGAGGACTGAAGTCTGTGTTTGGTTTGTCCCATGATCTATAACGTTCTGTGCTTTGTGCTTTGTGCTGAAAAATTAGTGTTCCTTTGAAGTAATGACATTACTATATGCGATCTTTGAAAAGTCGCTAGTTTATGATGGAGACTTCATGAAAATTGCTAGTGTCTGCTATAGCCTGAATGTTTGTTTCTGATATCAAATTCACCATATAGAATGCTAACCCCCAAGCTTACCAGGGGCCTTTGAGAGGGGTTTGGGTCATAAGAGCTTAGGCACTTATTGAATTAGTGTCTTTCAAAAGATATCCCAGGGAATTGGTCCAGGCAATACACATGGACCTAGAAGGTGTTCTTTACTGCATTTCCAGATGACTAGCTCCTTTACTTTGTACTTTGCACCTTCTAAAAATATAGAAAAAATCTTCTGTTGTTCATAAATTATCCAGCTTAAAGTATGGTTGATTTGCCTTATTCATGGCTTCTTTATTTCTGGATTAAACTAACTGAAGATTAAAAGGTATTTGAAAGAATTGTGAGCCCATACAGATTCATTTCTTTGCTACCACTCTCTAAATGATAGAACAATTATTTATATAACATTTATATCAGATTATGTATTACAGTTCACAGAGGTGACTTAAAATATACAAGAGAATATTAAGATATTAATATTTTAAGATGACTTAAAATACATAAAGGAGGATGTAGGTGGATATAAGTGAACTCTGCACTATTTTATATAATCATCCATACAGCTTGGTATTCAAAGACTGGGGTCCTCAGAGCTGGAACTGGGCCCCTGTGGATTCTGAGTCATAACCGTGTTGTGTTATAGCAGCCCAAATGAATAGCCTTTGTAAGAAAGGATCCAAGAGAGCTTCTGTATTATTTTTCTTGTTTCTATGACAAAATACCTGGCTGTATTAGTCACTTGTCTTAAAGCTGGAGGAAACTTTCTGACGAATGCAGCTGCAGGAACAGTTTACAGTCCATCATCGCAAGGAAGGTATGGAGGCAGAAGCTTAAGGCGGTTGGTCACACAGTGCTTAAGGCCAGCTAACCTTCTCCTTATTTAGTCCAGAGTACCAGCCTGTGGAATGATTCTTCCCACACTTATGGTGAGTATTCCCCCCCTCACTTAATCCGATCTAGTCAATCCCTCACAGGCATGCCTAGAGGATAAACTAATCTAGATATTCCCTTA
Organism: Ellobius talpinus; assembly: GCA_001685095.1. Classification (NCBI taxonomy): domain Eukaryota; kingdom Metazoa; phylum Chordata; class Mammalia; order Rodentia; family Cricetidae; genus Ellobius; species Ellobius talpinus. The sequence continues at coordinate 9,041 of LOJH01021182.1, read as the reverse complement.
CCTATTAGCTCCCTAATTGATTCTAGACCCAGTCAAATTAACAATTATAATAAACAAATAGGTCCACAAAAGCAAGTTTAGGAAAAATAGGCTTTCTTTGGTTCTGAGTCTGAAGCACAGTCCGTCAGGGTGGAGAGGTCCCTGTGACAGGGTCACATTGTGTCAGCAGTCAGGAAGCACAGAGGTGAATGCTCAGACTCAGCCCACATTCTTCTCTTATTGTCCAGGACCCTGACTCATGGAGTAATTCTGCTCACATTTAGGTCTTCCCACCTCAGGTCACCTAATCTAGAAATCCTCCTATATATGTGCCAAGAGATTTGTCTCCTGAGCCTATATCCTGTTCAGCTGGTAATCAATATAGACCATCATTTTCTTTCTTTCTCCTGGCTTCCGTATCAACATTCAAAGAGAATATAGCAATCAACAGTTCAAGAAATACTGGCATCTCGGCCTAGATCTTTTTCAGCTTTCAGAACTGAAAGGAAGAAGTGTGACTGGTTTAGGTCACACCATCTTCAGAACACCATTAAAGCAGTCCAGATGACTGAGACCCCTTGAGAAGCAGACTTGAAGAGGGACACATCCACAAACACCTTTTAAAGCTAATATAAAGACTTCCTTCCTCTATCTTTCTTCCATTCCTTTTTCTGTCCTTCTCTGCTTTTTATTCTCTCTCTTGATCTCTTTCTTTCATATTCCATTAATCCCCTGTTATAATTTAAAGTTCTCTCCAGCTTCTTTTGAGAGCATCTGTTTTCCTCCATCTCATTATTAACTGGTCCTCTAGCTTCCTTTCACATTCTTCAAAAGCTACTAAATTCATGACATTCCATTTTTTATTGGCAGATATTTGCTTATGCTACAGGCACCGGGAAAACATGCAAACAATCAAAAAGTTCTGCCCTTGTGGAAAGCTCTCTGAGTGAGACAAACTTTACAGAGATAAAGATAAACCTACGATAGAGCTGTAAGTATTATAAGGAATGGTAAATTATATAAGGTGCATAGAGAGTATACACGAGAAATTATTTCAGCTACCAATTGGACTCCTTGAAGAAGGTGATGGGGCCACATGTGAGGAAGAAGCATTCCAAGTTTAGGGACAAGTTCAAAGTGACTACATGTCTAACACTTGAAAGGACAAGAAGGCAAAGTTGACAGAGAGGCTATAAACAGTACTGAGATGAGTTTGAAAATGCAGAAAGTTCAGTCTTGCAGAGGCTTAAGAACTGTTACAAGGTAAGGGCGAATTGAGGAGGCTAGTTACAAAGCTGCTCTTTCAGACAAGTCCCCAAACTCATGACCAGGACTCTGAAGACCTCTACCTGAGTCTCAGAAACTGAGGTCAGAGATTAGTCAATTTTCCATTAGGTTTTCCCCACATAAAGATTTTCTGCTAGGTTCCAGTCCATACACAGGGTGGCTTCAGTCTGCAGCTCTGTAATTCTTTATCTGCTTGGTTTTAATTCTGGGGAAGAACTGACATCTATTTTTTCCCTATTCTTTTTTGAATCAAGAAGTATTTGAAAATACTCAACTGCTTTGTAAAAGGAAAAAAAGTCTATGCACCCTCTCATAGGCAATCTAATTTCCAGGCTAAACAGGATTGAACAAGGTATAGTCTTTAAAGTTTGTATATCACCCAAGAAAAAGGAAATTTGCCTAATATATATTTGTATGACTTATTAATTAGCAAGCCAAATCAAGGTCTCACTTTATCACATGGAGAAGCAAGTATGGCTTAGAGAACCTCACACTGAACAGGACAATGGAGTTAGTTTTGCTGTCTCATCATTTATTTGACTACAAACATAAATTTGTGGATTTGAATTCACTATGTCATTCTCTGCCTCAGTCAGCACAGTGTTATGGTTACAGATATTAGCCACCATGGCACCTGATCAGGTAGTTTTTCTTAATGTCCTCTTATGTGTAGAACTCCACAACTCTCCCCATTTGATGATAACACCATTAAGTGGGCTTGCTCGAGCTTTTATCTTTGTTAGTGTACTGGCTACTTATATATCAACTTGACACAAACTAGATTCATCAGAGTAGAGATTTCTCAGTTGAGAAATTGCTTCCATAAGATTGGGCTGTAGATAAGTTTGTAGGGCATTTTCTTAATCATCAATTGATGGCAGGGTGGGGGGCAGCTCTTTGTGGGTGGTTCCATCCCTGGGCTGGTGGTCCTGGGTTCTATAAAAAAGCAGGCTGAGAAAACCATGGGGAGCAAGCCAGGAGCCAGCATCCTTCACGGCCTTTGTATCAACTCCTGCCTCCTGAATCCTGCCCCGATTCAGTTCCTGCCCTGACTTCCTGTGATGATGAACAGTGATGTGGAATCATAGGGTAAACAAACTCTTTTGTCCACAACTTGCTTTGGTCATAGTGTTTTATCACAGCAATAGTAACCCTAATTAACATCGTCAGTAATAAGTGTGATTTAGTTCGTACAGAGGTAGTAGGCTAGACACCTCTGGCCAAGTTCCCCAAATTTTTGAAAGGTCAGGAAAACTCTAAAGAGATCACCCAGGCCTGTTTGTAGATTCCACTGTGATCATCCAAGCAAGAACTGTGAGGGCTACAGTTCTGTCTTCACTCTCATAACTTGTCCTGTTGGGAACATGGTGTATATGGGCAAGGGAAAGACCACAACAAGGTAGTGAAGTCCTTAATTGTGCTTTGGTCGATGAGAAGAGCATGTACCAGCCACAGGATGCTCACATCTGTGGATTTCTGAGAACTATTGTTAAAAGTCCTGTCACAAATTGCAGCTTGATTCCTAGCCTCGAATCTCTGGAATTTTTGACCTTAGTTTCTTTCCTATGTAAAAACAATCTAAATAAATTGTCTAGAAAGAGTTTGTTAGGCTTCCATGAGAGCCATTGATTCTATACCAAAGCTGATCTGAGTAATTCTGATGCTTGTTCAAGAGGGACTATCAGTTATATATGATGATTGGATCTTCTCAAAATTCATGTGCTGGAGACTTAACACTCGCATCCTAGATAGTGACTGTTCTTGGAGGTGAGGGCCTTGAAAGAAGCAACTCATGTAAGAAGAGGTTCTCTGGATGGTCTCTAGTGCAGTGTGACCGCTACCCTTCAGGGAAGAGACATCAGGACTGAAAACAACAGAGGAAAGACCATGGGAGGACACAGGGAGGAGGTAGCGGTCTGGAAACCTGGAGCCATCTTGACCTTGAAACTTAGAGTCAATCTCTAGAGCTGCAAATATCAGTCCCTGCTGTTTAAGCTATCCAGCATCTTGTGGCACTTGTTGTGGCCACCCTACCAAACCCACACAATATATTAAAAATGAAGCAAACAGGTCCTCGAAAGACACTGTGTGTCTATCAAGTCAAATGAGACTGAAGAAAAATATAAGAGACAAGGTCCATGCATATTTACTAGTTCTGATAAGTGAAATATAATTCATCTTGAAATCCAGTGTCCAATTGCAAATTGTTACATAAGAAGGAAAGTTAACATGTATTTTAAATGTCTTTTTAAGTTCTTTCATACACACACACACAGAGAAAGAGAGAGAGAGAAATACCCCTGAGTTTAATTAAGATTGTTTGCATGAGGATGAGTGGGAGTTATTTATTGGCGATATAAAGTTATATGGTGATATAACTTAGTCACCACTGATGAAAATGACAGTTCCTCCTTTAGTAGCCACTAACTGCCACTAGTCCTTTATAGAGTTGTTAGGGCTCAGGAGCCCCCTGAACATCCATAATAAAATATCAATGGGCTCAATCCTGTATATGTTATGTGCAGGCAACTACAGTCTAAGTCAGTGAGTGTGATGACCATGTCATGCCCACAGTACATCTTCTTGCTGCACACCCTCCATTCTCTGGCTTTTGCATTCTTTTTGTCTTTTCTTCTATGCCAGTGGTCCAGCCTGAGCTTGGGCTCAGGTCCTGAGACCTGAGACAGGGAAGGGGCATTGGTGCAAGGAAAGAGTTGGACCACCAGGTCGATTCCACTTAAGTGGTCCCGAATAGCTTGAGCCAGATTTAGTCATACATTAATAGAGTTGGTATTTTTTTTAACCAGGCTTACATGAACAGCATTATTATTGACTCCTCTTTTTGACTTTTAAGAAATGCATTATATTTTAAGAAACATATTATAATCATCATAATAGCCCCCACAATTCCCCTTTATGCTTCCCCAAACACACTTTCCCACTCCCTACATAACCTTATTCTAGATATAAGTTCAGCATTTTTGTAGACTTTACTAAATATCGAGCCAGACACATCCTGATCTTGCAGCACTGATGTCAGCTGTCTGCTACCTGCGGTTACAAAGTTAAAAAGTAACAGACATGGGTACAATGCATTAGGAGCAAGAATATTCAAACCTAAACAATTCTTTCATGTCTGAAAAATATGCTTTTATACATTTTTTTCCTACAAGAGGGTCCCATGTCTCAGTCTCTCTATAAAACACAGACTTTGATAAGGCGCTCTTTTCCCATCCTGATATACTACACTTCTCCCACCAATATAAGCTCCTATGTATAGTAAAGATGGATCTATCCATTCCATATTTTATATTGCATTTTTCCCCATTGGATCCTACCAGATCCTACCATTGATTCTATATGCTTTTGGTGTCCAGAAAACTTACTCTTAGAGGTTGCCACTAGATACATTCCTGAGGCTCTTTCCCTACTCTGTGTATATGCGTGCCTTATTCTCCTTCCAGAACTGTGAGATATGGTTAATACTCCAATCATTGTTTTCTCACATGTACCTATTACTTCCTACCATTACCATTTTATGAATCTCTTTCTCCACAAGGTGGTTCTATCTACCTTTTCCTTAGACCAACTATGAAAACAAGACCCATTCATTTTAACTGCCTCTGTTGAGTCAGAAAAGTTTCCAGGATTGGGAGTTGCAGTTAGTAGTCTCAGACAAGAAATTTGAGAAGCATTAGCCCCCTGCTGATTCTAAGGAGAAAATATTTTAGAAAGAACAATATTTCCAGGGGGAAATGATAGCTGTTGCATGCATGATTGACAAAGTGAAACTAAAAGCCGCCAAAGGAGTCAACAATATGATGAGAGAGGAAAGAGCCTGCAAGCTGCATGAATTCAGAGAAGTCCTCCACTGCCCTGAGTCCCCTGATGTTTGTCAAAGTGAGAGACCATTGCCTCTCGGAAATCTGTTGGACAAGCATTTATACATTGATTCAGCACTAGGCCACATGACTCCTGACACTTCTATGGTATTCCCTGAGCCTTGAATGTTACAATATGTATGTATGTACAATACAATTATGTCCAAGCACCCTACTGTTGTCACTTATTCTAGGCACTTTGGCCAGGCTTGTCTCTGTATTACCTGCTGCCTGCTGCAGTAAGAAGCTTTACTGAAGAAAGCTGAAGGCTGAGAACAGCACCAATGTGTGTGTGTGTGTGTGTGTGTGTGTGTGTGTGTGTGTAATTAAAATGTAATCTTTTTCTAAGATGTAGTTCATTTATTATTATTAGCAGTAGTAGCAGTATTTGTGTATGTGTCTGTGTGGTCAGAACACAACTTTCAGGAATCAGTTCTTTCTACTGTGGGTTCTGGGAATTTAACTTAACCACACAGTATAAACCTCATTAAATGTAATACCCATGTTTTACAGAGTAGGCTCAGAGAAGTGAAGCAACTTGTTCAATGTCACTCAGCAATCAAAGGCAAGAACCAGGTTCGAGCCTGGTACACCTCTAATTCCATCTCCTGACTATCGTTCAGCACTTCTGTGACACGCTGCTTCTCCCTAGTATAAATTAATATTCAACATGGTATTTAGCTTATGCCAGTGGTTTGGAACCACTTTTCCCCAGGAAAACAACATCAAATTCTATCAAAGCATCTTACACTGGGGAAGGTCCTTTTGGTTTTCTGATGGGTTTAGTCTATTTGGACTACTAGATAATCAAACATATAGGCCAGATGATAGAAATGACACTTTTCCTGCGGGAATTTACTTAACATTCTTATTAATGTTCTCATTAACAAACTTTGAACAGTGAAAGCTTGTCGCAGAAGCACATATAGGCCCTCGCCTTTCCTTATAACTTTTGCCTTCGTTATGAAGGGATGAATGTAAACCTTTGTTTGAAACAATTTCTTAAATATGTGTACGTGGGGGCAAGGGATTTGCAAATATAATCACATAGTTTAGCTAAACATAGCTTTTGTCAGAAGTAACTTGTAAGCAAATAAAAAGTAAGAATTAGAACCCGCCGTGGAAGAGAGAGCATAGACATAATGCCTGCTCTTGTCAAGCTGTTTTCAGACTGCAGCCATTGTGTGTCAGTTCAGACTGGCTCAGGGAGCCAGAACTCAACAGAAATCACTGCTGAGAACAAGAGGAAGCTCTGTTCTTTTCCTCATTGTGTGGGCTCTAAAATGAAAACCATGTAAACTAACCAGGCTTCAATGACTTTGGATCACCATCAAGAAACAAGAGTTGAAAGTATTATAAGGGATCCAACCACATTCACCTGAAAGTAAACAGAGGTTCTTTTGTCTTCATGACCAATGAGGTTATTGCTTATACTGCCGTGCAATGAGTATACAAGAAAACTGCACTATGCATGCCATCTGTCCGTATACTTAGCATTTCTGAACAGAGATGGAATCCCAGTTTGAGAATCATGTTGTTCTCTGCAATCATGATTTTGCCCTCAGAATCCCAGGATCTTATCTAAACCCATAGTATCACACAGCATTATAATTTTAATTCAAATAAAACTTTCCTTAATTATGTGTGCCCATTCAAATGCATAACAGAAGTGTGCTTTCATACTTCTTTATCTATTGCTGTCTATATGAACATTTGTATCTAATTTGAATTTTAGAAGGCATTTAAGGCTTTTCATTGATAGGAAATATATAAAAGCTGGCAAGAAAACACACATTACTCTGATAGTTAATATTTTCATAAGATTGATAGTTAATATTTTCTTGGTTAAAAAATAAGATATACAGAAAAAATTAGGTTTTCCTACTTTGTGTTTAAAAGAATCACTTCCATAACCTCAAAAGTGATATAGGGATTTCTAGCAAGTAATAAATTTACCACCAACATATCCTTGGATTTAATTGATTTTTGGTATTAGCTACCTGGAGACAGTATTGGGCCGAGCAGGAGGAGGACTCCATAGCTGAGGATATCCCTTCTCTTACTTTGGATGCCAGTCACAAGTCTCAAGTCGTTCTTCTTGTGCCTGAGTACAAATCAGGCCCTCCCCTCTCGGGTATTCCATTAACTTGCTCAAGTGGTACACTGGAGTCAGTGAAACACTTCTGTTTGCTTGCTTATTATAAAGGGTACAGCATAGGGTACAGGGGAGAGATACTTAGGGTGAGCTGTGACAGAAAGACAGAAGATCTCCCAAGCCCTTTGCAGAAAAGCTGCTATGCAGAGTGTGTCCAGCTCTCCACCGTTCTGACACCTGTGCTTGGCAGTTCTGTGGTGATATCGCTGTGAAGCGAAAACGGTTATCAGTTTTAGATTCTCTGTGACCTCTCTACAACATTGTCTCCTCCAGTCTATGGGGCAGACCTCTCTGGAGTGGGGAGGATCTTAGAACTTCCTGTAAGACAAGGTTACATCAGGCAATTTCCATATGGTCAGTTGACGACAGGGAGACAGGGAGGGTGATTGGAGTTTCATTGACAAATGGTGGGGAGGAGAAAGTCTAGTTTCTGTGTTCTACCTTTAGGAAAGAGTTATGAGCCAGAAGCTATGGTGGAAAATCAAAATACATATATCATTATATCATAAAAATAAATGTTTTTGATTTGGGTAAAAGAGAGCATCATGGGCCACATTCCATACTGACTGCTCCAGCTGCGTTAGTCCACATATACGCCTTATATTCTAGTTAAGCCACATCAGCACTGGAGCCAATAGTTACAGTCAACCAAAAATGCAATAAAAGCTTTTGCATTCGAAAGCACAGCGTCTGCTTGTTATCTCATTATAGTACTCTAAAACTTTGAGTTCCTTCAGTTTCTACTCATTGAACTCCCTCTACAAACAGGAGATAAGAGGAAGTCTAGGTACTAAGAGGAGAGGAAAGCATCTTGTTTTTTTTCTTTTCTCTCTTGTGGCTTATATTTTTGTTAGACTCTAAGAAGGCCAGATGGGGAAAACTAAAATAAATAAATCAGAATCTTTAATAATCCCCATTAAGCAAAAACTTAGAGTGCAAAGTTTAGAATTTATGCTTGTGGAAGGTTAGCTTTTATTTATTTGGCTTAAGATGGGTTTTCTTTATGTGCTCCAGGCTGGTTTTGAACACTTGATCCTCTTCTCTCAGTATCTTCACCGCTGATATCTCAGATGTGTACCACCAATTCTGGTGTCATGAAAATCTTCCATGCCGAAGACTAACAGATTACACAGGAAACCTTTTCTTTACTTGATTTTTACTATGGTATAAAAGGCTTAAAGCAAGCACACATGTGCACACAAACAAACAAGAAACCAAGAGGACATGGAGATATAGATTAGTCTGTAACATTGCTTACTGAGTAAGCATGAAGACCTAAGTTTGAGCTCTGGTACATACATAAGATCTGGGCATGGCAACATACGTCTGTAGGGAGAAGGTAGAGACAGGAGGATGCTTTGGGATTTCTGGTCAATCAGACTAGCTTAATCAGCAGACTGTAGTGAAAAACCTTGTTTTAAAATAAAACAATCAAACAAACAACCAAGATGGAAAATGATTAAAGAAGATACCTGAGATGAACCTCTGGTTTACTATGCATCCACACCCAGGTATGGCTACAACCTTCCCCTGAAAGGAAAATATACACATTCTCTCTCTCTCTCTCTCTCTCTCTCTCTCTGTCTCTTGCTCACTCTCTCGCTTTCGCTCTCACTCTTTCTCTCTCTCTGATATGTTTCCAGGGCAGTCAGAAGAAGGAAAGAAGAAAATAATCAATCCACCTTCCAAAAGAAAGAACGAAAGTAAATCAATAAATACATATAAATGAATGAATGAAT
>LOJH01021179.1:4014-20421 GCA_001685095.1 Ellobius talpinus | reverse complement strand
AGAGAGAGAGAGAGAGAGAGAGAAAGAGGTGGAGTCAAAGAGAAATCATGTAGCTGCCAAAGGGGAATGAAGTTGGACACTTACTGGTAAGCCACAGCCCCATGATAATAGACAGATTAATAAAAAAAGGTTTATTTAAGATGTAAAAGCTAGTTAGAAATATACCTGAACAATTGATGAAACAGTGTTCGAGTTAATATGGTTTCTGTGTGATTATTTGGGTCTGGACGGCTAAGAAATGAACATGCACTCTCTATTTACATACACATATAAACAGAATAGATAATTTTAGGTAAATATAAACAATATGACATCGTACAATAATTTCAGACATACTTAGCACTATTTATCCCTCTTCCCTTTCCTAAATTCTGTTTTGTACTCTCTTTAACCAGGTAATATTGCCAAACCCATTTTCAGTCCCCTCACTCCTATCACTGGTATTCTAATATATGCAGACAATGTAGTATTATACAAGCAGAGATCCCAAAAAAATTCCATCAGAAAACTCCTACAAATGATAAACAAATTCAGCAAATGGCAGGATACAATGTCATATTAAAACAGAAAAGAAAAGGAAAACGAAATTAGCCTTTCTATACACAAATTAAGACTGACATTATAGACATATTTCACTTCACAGGAATCTCTAAAGAATTTAGAACTATACCTAACCAAAAAGACCTCTCCAGGCAATATTTATAAATTCCTGAAGAAAGAGATTGTAGAAGACACTAAAAGAACAGACAGATTTCCCATGTACAAAAATTAGTAAAATTAGTATTAGGAAAAATGACTATCTTACTAAAAGCAGTTTTTAGACTCAAAAATACCCATAGACTTTATTGAAGAATTAGAAAAAAATCGCAAAATTAATGTTGAATAAAAAGTTCCCTCAGAAACAATACAAAATTTAAAAAAAAACAAGAAAAGCAAAATTAAAAACATGAGTAAAAAGAGAAATTCTTTCTGAAGAGATTACTATTTCATGTTTTTATTATATTTTATATTATTATTGTTGCTGTTGTTAGTAGTAGAGTAGTATTTTACATGTCTATGTTTATTATAATGAGACAGAGAAAAAAGTATGCATTTTGGAAGGTAGGGAAGTAAAGAGGATCTCAGAGGAGTTGGGGGAGGGAACCATGATGAGACTAAATTTTAGAAAAGAAAATCTATTTTCAATATAAATGCCTAGTTATAAAATAAAATGGTACTGACACTAAAACAAATTTTAGACCAGTGAGATAAATCCAAACATGGGTACACTTATGTACAGTCATTTACTATTTGACCAATTTGTCAAAGTTTGAAGAAAACACAGCATCTTCAATAAATGCTACTAGAGAAACTAGATGTTCTCAAATGTCAGAATGTAATAAGACTTGTATTTACAAATACAAATCAACTCCAGATGGATCAGTGACTTCAAGGTAAAACCTGAACCACTGAAACTGTTATACACAGAGGGAGTACCCAATAAAATAGAGGTGTGGGGAGGACCTTCTGTAAAGGACTCCATGTGTCCAAGAGCTTAGGATACAATTTAATATTGAGACCTCCTAAAATTAAAAAGCATCTGTGCATCTAAGAAAACAATGATTTGGATGAAGAGGAAGCCCTCAAAATATGAGGCAATGTTTGCCAGTTATATATCTGAAAGAGGACTAAAAGACAGGATATATACACACTCAAATAAAAATAGAGTGAAAAATAGCAATTATTCAATTTAAAGACAAAATATGAGTTTGAGCAGAGAATTACTAGGAGGACAAGAAATATCTTACGGGGTCACAACCATAGACACAATACTGCCATCAGCTAAGAGTGCTGGAAGCAAATGTAGTCTTCCTCTGGGATGAGGCCCCTTGTTGTCTATCTAATACCAATTTTTCAGTTGTGAAATCATGTATATGAAAGGAACACAAATAGATTCAGCAGGTTGCATCTAAGTACTTATGCATGTTGAGTGGAGGGGCACATGAGTTTTAAAATAACAATTAAAGCAGAGGAAGGAAAGACTTTGAGAGGGAGAAAGAAGGTATACATGGAAGAAGGAAAGAAAGGGAAATGATGTACTTATATTAATGGTTAAGAATTATCTTAAAATGTGTTTATTACCCTCAACGATTGGGAAAGTACAAAGTAAAACAACTTTAATAATTATTTACTATTAATTTAATTAATAATAAATGATACTAAATTATAAACAGTTTTAATTAAAAGATCATTAAAATTTCCACACATGGTTTTTGTTTCTCTTTCTTTTAAGACTCTTTGCTGGTAGTGCAATTATCTCCTTGTAATTGGGTAAATGCCAGTGAATAGAAAATGGAAGAACATTTTAAATCTATACAATTCTTCTCATTTCACTAGCAAACCAAATGTATCATTGACCTGTTTCCCAGGCTCACTTGCAGAATCACCAATGTCACAATTTGAAAACCTAATTGGCTTTAGAAAGCTTCCTACACAGAAAAGTGAGAAGAAAATGAATCAACAAGAAGGCTCTACTTTCACTTTATTAACCAAGACACCCGGCACCTGGTAGAATAAAAAAAAATACCCAATCATTTTAATGTGTGATAATAATACTAGACTCCATAATGATGTGAATTTAGGAAAGAAATACCTTCAAAGTTTACAAAACAAACAAATAATATTGTCTTCCCTAAACACTCAAAACATGTTTCTTTTTGTTATGAATCTGACATATTGTTGACATCAAAGTTTCTATCAAGAAATGATTTTCAGCTTTTGGGGGAACTTCCTCTTCTACAATATACTCGTATCTTTGAGAGAGCACATTAATAGACCAGGACATATTCGGAAAATTCAACATTATATTTTCAATACTGGTGTACGTTTTACTGATGAACCTCTAAATATGTGTATGGTGGCCCACATTTACTGTCTCTATTGTAGGGATGCTGACACTGGCAAGTCATTCTCTTCTAATCGGGACACTTTAGATCAGTATGAGACCTTTATCAGAATCGGGTGTCTGGGAAATAAATAAAGACACTTGAGACTGGCCTCTGGCCTTCATATGCACATGAATGCACAAGAACAAATGCAAAAATAGGTGTGACCAATGAACATACACATGAATACACACACAAACACACACACCTACTCATAGACACACAGACACATGCACACATATACATGTACAAACACACACACATGCATACATACACATACATACATACACACACAAACACACAGACAAAAACAAACATGACATCTCTTTCCTCTTGATTCACAGGAACACCTGGATATTTAATAAATGGAAAGGCTTAGGCTTTCCTTTTGAAGACAATATATTGCAGAATTTAATTCTAATAGAAACTGAAATTTTAGCAATGCTGTATAGCTTTAAAAATTCATTGGTATAGAGAATACATGATGAGTGAAAATAATAGATGTGAAATATTAATAATATTATTGAAAATGGACAATAGAGATAAATCAGTATTTTTTGAAAATCATAAAAGTAGACAATTGATTTGTAGGAAAATGTTAAATTCACTATCTTTCAGGAACTATCAACCAGAACTATAATGAAGTATTGTCTTACCCAAGTAAAATAGCCCCAGTCAGAAACACTAAAGATAGCATGTGTTTATAAAAGTCTAAAGATTACCATGTGTTAAGAATATAGAACTGTGATTCTCAATCTGTAGGGTGTGATCTCTTTGGGGTTCACATAATCAGATATACTGCATATCAATTTTTTTACATTATGATTCATAGCACTAGCATAAGTACAGTTATGAAGTAGAAATGAAACAGTTTTCTCATTGGCAGGTAACCACAACATAAGGATTTGTATTAAACTATTATAGCATTAGGAAGGTTGAGAGCCACTACTGTAAAAAACCATGAGCATATATATCATTAATTTCACTAGTGACAATCTGAAGCTAAATCCATTCTCATCTTAAAATGATGTTTGAGCTTATTAAAATCCATCTACAGGAGTTTGTATCAGCAAGTTAATATTATCATCATTCATGTTTTCATCATAGTTTATTTTCAAATCATTTCATATGACTCATAATTACATGACTTACTTTGATGAGTATAGCTCCTTAGAARTCCTTTTTGTGTTTTATTATGAAGTGCCTAAAACAATATGCAGCAATATTTTTTATAKAAATTATATTTATTATACATAAATTATATTCAAAACATTAAATAATTTCTTTATTTTTGATAATTGTTTTGTTGTATATCTTAATTTATTTTTTAAGAGAAAGTCTCATTATGTAGAACAGGCTGATCTTGAACTCACAGAAATCCTCGTGCTTTTGTATCCTGAGTGCTGGGATATAAGACAATGATTTTCTAATTTGTAAGATTTATTAGAAAAAATATTTCTCAATAAGTAGCACAATGCTTTCAAGTGATTTAAATTAATCTTTGGAAAGATTTTGAGTTTGAGTGAGCTTTTAGTTGTTGACTTTTCTTGGCCTTATCTTCACTTGAGGTCTCCTCTGTTGATTCATGATGACATTAAAGGCTACCACTCTCTAGTTTTCAAGAAAACAAAGTTCTACAAAGATCTGACAGCCTAATGAAGAAAACATACTAGAGAAAATTGCACAGAAAAAACTGACACAGTAGTATAACAAAGATATTTTCCTGTTTTCTGTCTTATACATAGAAATCATAGTGTTTGTAACTTGCTTTACAGACCACTTTTAAATTATTGGGCCTCAGTTCACTCACCTAGCATTTTGAATATCATTATTTGTTTATTTTCCTGTGGATATCCATTTAGCTAGCAAGCCATTCTGTATGTATAAGGATTAAACTTAATATGTTGACAATGACATAGTAAAACTATCACCAAGGTCAGGCTAATTATTATACCAACCAGGTGTAGGAGTTCCTTTTGTTTGTGTGTTGCTTTCATTGGGTAATGAATAAAGAAACTGCTTTGGCCTAGATGATAGAACAGAACTTAGGTAGGCAGAGTAGACAGAACTGAATCCTGGGGAAGAAGGGCAGAGTGGCAGATGCCATGGATCTCCTGCCTGATATGGATGCTGGTTAGAATCTTGCTAGTAAGCCACAGTCATGTGGCTATACACCAATGAATAGAAATGGATTAAATTAATATGTAAGAATTAGCCAATGAGAAGTTGGAGCTAATGGACCAGGCAGTGTTTAAATGAATACAGTTTCTGTGCGATTATTTCAGGTGTAAGCTAGCCAGATGGCAGGGATGAAACAAAGGGACCCTTCTCCATGCAACATCAACCATCTTACATACTTACCATTTCTTCTTTTTCCCTCACCTCTTCCCTACCTCTGGCTCTCCTTTTCTTCATTCTCCTCTATTTTTTGTTACTTTTTTTGTGTGTGAGAGAGAGTTTAGAAACTACACTAAGCAAGTTTTCAGAGTTTGGAATTGCCATGCCAAACACCAAATTGCCAGAACTAAATTATCTAATAAATCTTGCATATTTTAATTTTTATCAATTTCCTTATCTTGAAACCATCAAAATATTGCTTGTTTCTATGATTTTAATGTAACTTTTGTAAATAAATGAGCTATACTATTTTTTTCTGTGGTGGCCTATTTCAATTACCAAGGGCACATGGGTGGATTTGAAGGATGTTGAGTGATTTCATTTTCTTTCTATGATTTCAGTGTGTGCTTCTGAATATTGATAAGCAAAATAGAAACAATAATGCAATTAATAGCTTAGTAAAGATTTCTTGGAAAAAGTCTCATCTCTATAAAAAGACTCATACAAGAATCAAAATTATTTTAAAGTCATTAATAATATATCAATTCAATAACATGTCTCAAAATCTAAGTGTTATAGTATGTTTTGTTTTTAACTAAAATAGCAACCAAAAAACCTGCTGTTGACACAATCCTTCTGCAATCTGCAAAAGATGTTACCTTTCACTAAAATAGCTTCCTCACAGTTTCATTCTGAACTCATACATCATTGTGATTGGGTGTTAATTGAATTCTATCATATCATGTGTGCTTAAATTCTAGCTGTTCAAAGTACATTTCAGGAATCTATGTGAAGATTCGTTTTTCAAATATAAATTAGAACAACATGAAGGGCTTGCTTGGAAAAAGAATTTCTGAGACATTTTCTACACAGCAGTTTAAACAAGATCTGTTCCTAGTCATTGTATTATTTTATCCTCTTCCACAGATTCCAGAGTCAACGTGTTCTAGAGAACCACTAACCTAAAATGTTGTCAAGCACAGCTTAACATGTATTGGACATTGTAACGTTGACTCTATTCAAAATGAATATTTTCATTAAGCCTGGGTCTGAGCTTGTGTTGTGTTCTGTCTGTTCAGTTCCCTGGTGATGTTTCTGCTGGTGTATAACCCATATGTTATATATCAAAGCATAGCACAATGGTTATTTCTGAGAAGTTTTCTCATAGCCTTTATTAGTAAAAAAATGGAACAGAGAAAAGGGAGAGACCAGGATAACAAAGAAACTGATCAGTGATTATCTGCATCTGCAAACGTTATTTAATTAATACACATTCCATTCAGATGTTTATTGTATTACTCTGATTATTCTTGGTTGTTTCTTATTTAAAAAATAATAAATAAAAGAAAGGTTGTGTGGAACCAGTTTAGTTCTAAAGTATGTTCTGGCCATATTACATCACATCATGTTCCAAAAGAGTAACAAACACAGGAAGAACTAAGCATCTAGAATTCACATGAAGAGTGAGGCCACCTACGTGCTGTAGGCATACTCTTTCCCTGTGTAGCTGTAGCTCAGTGTCACAACAGAGCCCTCTCCAACAGTGCAGCTGGTGAGGACTGCTTGTATTGCTCTCAGGGGAGGAAGCAGGTGAGGAAACAGAATAGCAAGAGGTTAGTTGGCAAGAAGAGAATATTCTTGGCTCACGTTCAGAACTTATTTGAACGTATGCACTTATTCTATCAACATGCCTGGTGGAAATGGTTGCCACCTGCCCCTAATCCCAGGAGGTAATTCTCCTGCTGCCTTGGCAACTTATAGTTCACAAGGCTGTTAAGGTTGCAGGATCAGGAATCTGGAGATGTGCCCTTGCTGCCCAGAAAGTAGTTTATGGACATAAAGTACAGTATATTTAGACTGGCAGAGTTCCCTACTTAACATTCAGGGCTCTGTATGCTTTTGTTGCTGCTCATTGGCAGCTGTTGCAGATATAATGAGATCAGCATATCCCATAAACACCTGCAAAGATTTGTGCTTAGAAATGTCAGATTGTATTTACTTTTAAATGTAATAACTCATTACATTTTGAGAAAAAATATCAAAATTTGCTGGTATAAATTGATTAAGTGTGAGCAGACAAAAATATTAAAGGTATAATAAAGTGTTGTACAATTTATTTTCTGTATATCACATAAGTATATGTATATATTTGCAGTGTGTCCTAATGTAAAGATAATATATGTAGATATATTTAACACAATATATATTTGCCTATATATTTTAAGATAAGATCTTACTAAGAAGCACAAGTTGTCTCAGTATTACCTGTGTAGCCCAGGGTAGCCTATTTTTCATGGGAACCTTCTTACCTTAGTCTCCCCTATGCTCAGAGGATAAGTATACATATATTATGTACTATATGTATCATGTTGCACACTTTATACTGGCTAATGTGACATATTTTTTTATTTTTACCTACATTTAGTGTAATTGAACTTTTGGATAAATAATCTTCCTTGCCTATACATAAAGCAGATTTCTTCACAGTAATTGAAGAATTGATGTTTAAAACAAAAAGAATAATCAATTCATGCACATGCATATGAGTCTAAATGAAAGATACTATCAAGCCTCCTAGCTCTAAAGGAAATAGGACTGATTGTTTCTGGACATAAAATGGAAACAAAAATTAGTAATAGTAGGGACCTTTCATATAAAGAAATTTCCACCATTACTTTTCCATTTGCTCATTAGTTCATTATCATATGAGCTGAAAGCAATGTCTTATAATAGTCGTGCTGAATCCAGCGTAAAATATAAAACACCGCTGGAGAACTAGAAACTCTTCTAAACACTAACTGCTCAGCAGTTTGCACTGTGTTGGGGTACATGTTTTCAGTATTGTCCCTAAATCCCATTGTCAAAAGAAAAATGAACAACTGGAAGAAAGTCAAACTTTCCCATTACATATGGGAAAATAGTTATGTGCTGTGAGTTTAGATTTATTTTTTCTTCAAGTTCTTCCGGGGGGACTTTGGGATTCTGAAAGGAGGTGTGTAAAGAGGAAAAGTGTATAAATGCAAAAAATGAAGGCAGAATACAAATTAAGTACTTTCTATATCACATGCACACAAATATGAACTTCATGCTTTACAAAGTTTGAAGACAGAATTCTCTCAGCATTTGAAGACTATATGCTACCACAAATATCACTGAACCTACAAATGTATGTTTTATGGCTGGGAAATGCCTGAAGTGTGAAACTAAGAAGGAATCAGGACAGTGTTTCATGACTTTTCTGGAGATACATAAACAAACTTCTATTTACCTCAGTTAGGGCATCAATGATCAAACAATAAGCAATCCCACTCACATCTATGTCCATAAAGTAGTAAATTCATTGGGATCATTTACAGAATCATAGATGAGTCAAAGGCTGCTGCATTGCCACCAACATGATGGTCAGCTTAAGAAAACTGCATCCCTGGAGAGTCTGACACAGCTTGCAGGTGGCTACAACTAGTCTGAGAGCCTTTATCCAGCGGTTGCTACTGTTTACACAAACGTCAAAAGGGGCTTTGTTAGTTTCAGTAGCTTCTTGTATCTTCTAAGTTATTTCCTGAGCCTTGTAAATTCTGTTTACTTCCTGAGTTTGTCTATTTTCAAGATGAAACTACTAAATTGGGAAGAAATATCTATACAATAGAGGTCAGAGAAGGGTAATAAGGGAAGTGGATTTATAAGAAAAAACATAAGACACATGTATCAAATGCCATAATAAAAACCATTAAGTACTAAAAAGTTAGCACAGATATAGAGTGATTCTGAACATTGATCTCCAAAGCTGTCTGGAGCAGTTTGCAATCTCACCAACAGTGAATGAGGATTCCCTTTACCAACATCCACACTAGCATTTTATTTTAGTTGTTTTTCTTCCTCTTAGCCACTATGACTTCTGTAATCTGAAATTTCAAAGTAGTTCTAATTCGCATTTCTCTGATTGCTAGGAATTTTGAACATGTTTTGACCTATTAGTCTCAAAGCTAGATCTACCATATGATATAGATATCTCACTTCTCAGCATATGCCCAGAGGACTGAGAATACTAATCCACATGCTGTGCCCAAGTTGAGACCCCCAGAAAGACCACCGGAATCCAGTCAAGGCCTGAATGAAAAAGCAATGTTTATTCAGTGTGCAAAATACAGCTAGCTGGGAGCTCAAGCCACCACCCAAGACACAGCACAGTGGGAAGAGCTCCTGTTCCTCATTTGGATTTGACATATAAGGGCAAAAAATGCAAGCAGGTTCATTTAGGGTCAACTTGATAAATGCAGGGTGTGGATTACTTCGGCATACTCCTTTCCTCCTGTAAGTGGCTACTTCTACTTTTGTGTATGCCCCTCCCCCTCCCCCCAAGCAGTTACTTTTGCTTCTGTCTAGACCACAAGCTGGGTGTCGACAGGTGGCAACTTCTTGTGGTTTTTACTCGATCCCAGTGTAGTGTCCTAACTAGCTCTTGATCTTGCAGAGTTTTAAATTTTCCCATGTCCTTACACACAGAAAGTTTTTCAGCCATGTTTGCTGTCACTTCATTCAGCAGTAGCTAGGAAGTAGAAACAACCTTCATGCCCGCAAAATTGATTAACTGAAAATAAAAATGTGATATATGTATGCAACAGAATATTACTCAGCTCTAAGGAAAACTGCAATATTAAATTTTGAACCAGAAAACATTATTCTGAGTGATGTTAGTCAAACATATGACAAATAAACCTTGTGCCTCTTACTTATGGTTCCTATCTGTGAATCTTCAGACAAGAGTTTGTATTCTGAAATAACCACAGAAACAAGAAAAGAAAAAAAAATAAATGTGGGGCAGGGGAGAGAAGAAATCCTAGAGCGGAGACAAACAAGGAAGCTCAGTCTATGAAAAGGAAAATGGGGAAAATGAAAGACTAGAGAAGGTAGGTAAAGTAATGCAGAGGAAAAGAGGGAAAGGATTAATCATGCTAAGAATGTTTGAAAAATTCATAGGGAACCATTATTAAATGATACCCTAAAATTACATATAATGTGTATGCAACCAATAGCAGTGATGAAGTTCTTCTAAGATCCATGGACTATCTAACTAAAACCCCAGCACCAGGCATGAGAAGCCTCCTTTGGAGTTGTTCAGCGGAGTCCAAGGGACTACCAGAACAATATAAGTTATTGCCATTGCCCTTAATTTCCTTCCTGAATTTGAAGGTAGGTCTGCTTTGCTGACTACATGATGTACATTTGACATAGGACTTGGAGAACTGAGTTGGTTCTGACATGAAAGTCTTCTCTCTCAGGAATACCTCTCACTGCCATGTGATGTTCAAGAGGCAAAGTGAGCAATGTAATCAATAGTTGTGCTCTGTAATGCGTAAGGACAATGACTGTGATATGCATGATAAGGTAGCCCTAAGGATGAAATTGTGGCTTTTATATATTTGGGGTGACCAATAACTGTCTAATTGGACTTAACACCAGTTAAATGGAAGAAAATTCATACATGATACCATAAATCTAGCCACTTACTGATGGATGATGAGGTCACCTGACCTTGAGAACATATTAGTGCTTCCTTCCTAAGCTAGTATGATTGATGTGGGATTCCCCTCTGTATGCTGTGATTACCATTGGTTAATAAAGAAACTTTCTTAGGCCTGTGATAGGATAGAGTAGAGCAGGGTGGGACAAACTTAACTGAATGCTGGAAAAAAGAAGGTGGCATCAAGGAGAAGCCATGTAGTCCCACAGGAAACAGATGCCTGAACTTTACCTGGTAAACCACAGCATAGTGGCAATACACAGATTAATGGAGATAGGTTAAACTAATATGTAAGAGCTAACCAATAAGAAGTTAGAGCTAATAGGCCAAACAGTGATTGAATTAATACAATTTCTGTGTGGCTGAGCAGCCAGGAACAACAAGCAGCCTCATACAACATATGATTTCTACTTACATATCAAATGTTTACTATACTCAGTCTTTTGGTTACTGTTCTGTGGTTGTGAAAAGACATGATAACCAAGGCATCTTATAAACAAAAAGCATTTAATTGATTTAATTGTTGTCTTGAATACAGTTTCAGATTTTTAGCCCAGGATCATCATGGTGAAGAACTGGGTGACAGGCAGGCAGCTAGGCAGACAGGTGAGCAGGCAGGCAGGCAAGGCACTTGAGTGGTACCTGAGATTTTATATCCTAAACAAGAAGTTTTGGGGTAAGGGTGGATACTGGACCTTGAGTGGACTTTTGAAACCTCAATGCCCATCCTCAGTAATACACTTCCTCTTCCAATGCTAAATCCTAATCCTTCATGAACAGTTCAACTAACTAGGCACCAAGTATTCAAACATAAGAGCATATGGGGGTCATTATTTTTTCAGTCAGTCATACACACAGATAAGTGAAGCATTCAACTCTCATTAAAAACCCTCTTTTTTGAAGGAGATGGAGATCATTACAGAAAGTCACAACTCATAAAAATCTAGTAAACACCTGACATTTGGGTGCCTAATTCCTGTTGATACTTCTACAATGCATGTCCTACAACCAAAGATCTGAAAGCATCACAGAGGAGGGTGTATGATCGAAAGAGGGAGAGGATCAGGAATCCTACCAAGACAGTTTCTTCTATATAGGACAAAGAAACTGAATGCATACAATCTAAACAATATGATAGTATAAACAGGACCTGAACAATCAAAATACCAGTTTAAGTGTCAATTGGATGGGCAGCATATCACAAGGACACACTGCTAGATTAAGACCTATAGGCAATTAGTGACCATTAAGAGATGGAGTCTTCTTGAGGGATTAACCCCCTTTTTGGTTATCTTATTCTAATGGTCAGTCCTTAAAATATTCATATTCATACAACACTAAGTTTATTCAACAGGATATGTATATATCTAACCATAATAAAGATAAAATAGAAGTAGGGATCATGAGTTTTCAGGCCACATTTAAAAGATAGGTCAAATAATAAGGAATGAAACATAGAGGTGGGATGCAATAGCGAGTTGAATATTTTCTCCTTAAAACATCCTAAAATATTTGTCTTTATTCAACATGGGTGTCAAATTTTTATTGGTTTTATTTTTTATTGCTTTATACTCTCATAAGGACTTTCATTATTTTAAGCCTTGCCTTGTGTTCATGTTTCATTCCTTAAAACTCCCGATACTACCTTTAGTTTAACATAAACATGCTCACATTTAATTCCGAATTTCATTTTTAAGCATTTATGTATACTTGAAAATACATTTCTTGTTTGCTTAGTAGCATATATTTCCCAGTTAAGAAAAACAACACATCCCTTATCCCTGAAACAAGGTTTTGATGCCTGTTCTTGGTGTCAACTTGACTACATCTGAAATTAACTAAAACCCAAGTGGCTGGGCACATATTTGAGGGATTATTCTTAATTAAATCATTTGATGTGGAAAGAACAATTTTCAATCTGGACCTTTTGAGGTGTGAACATCAATTTTTAATTCTGGCCACACCTTCTGATGGTGCCTATATAAAAGAAATGGAAGAAGGAAGCATTTTGCTCCTCTGTGTATGCCTATGCTGTGATTGACAAGTCCATTCATTTAGTAGCTCTAGAGTCTACTTCTTTGGTATTCTAGCCAGACATATGGCTTTGTGGACTTAGCAGTTACTGAATTCATGAGTATTCTATTGTCAGACAGCCACTGATGAGTGAGAAGAACCACAGCCTGAAAACATTTCTAATAAATCCCCTTTAAATGTATAACTGAACAGAACCTCTGGAGTATTTCATCGACTTTCACTGGACTCGTTTCCCATTGTCATGTGGATTCCTCTCAGTCTTGGAATCATAACCAAAACCAGTAGCGAAGAGTTAATCTTTTTTTCTTGGGGGGGGTTGTCGAGACGGGTTTCTCTAGGTTTGGAGCCTGTCCTGGAACTAGCTCTTATAGAACAGGTTGGCCTCGAACTCACAGAAATCTGCCTGCCTCTGCCTCCTGAGCACTGGGATTAAAGGCGTGTTCCACCACCTCCAGGTCCAATGAGTTAATCTCAATTGTCACAATTAGAGATAATATATATTGAGTAATATATTCTATCACCAACTATCGTTAATTTTAATAAATGGCTTAATTGGCTGTCACCTTTCTCTATTTTATTAGTGGTTAAACATTGTCAGAGGAAATGCACAATTTAATTTGATATTCTGTTCAAATATAGTTTCACTTTATATATAATAAGTGAGTATTCAACTACAAATAAATGATGACAAGTAAAAATTCCTTTGCGATAGTTTATCTAAATTTCTGTGACATTATATCTTATGGATTATTTTTATATGGTTAAAAACACTTTGTAAAGCAAAACATATATAACAAATTCTATTCCTTTGGAGATTAGATATTGCTGTTAAAAACTATATTTTACTTGATCCAATTTAGTTAACATTCACTCAAAGAATGGTTTAGAATAAACTTACTCAGGATGGGTAGTGAGTTATCCTAAACATAGCATGTATCTTCTTAAAATGTTCCTAAATGTTCAAAATATATTAAAATCAATCTGAGTCCATCACTCAAAGTTGTTTTATTAATTAGGTATGTATGCTGGAAATAAGAGAACTGAAGCAAATTGCAATTTTATCTATCTTTCAGGAGTATGACAAATGTTTTCATCCAGTTTAAACTAAAATGATCATATTCAGAAATCAATTTGAAATCTGCACTTTACATTTATTGACCTTTAAGTAACTTTTATTTAATAAATTAATTTATTAAATAAGAGAATCCAAAATATATTTATTTGTACTCTATTTCTTTTCCTCCTTTTATTTTTAACTGTATCTCTATGCCAAATATATATATGTGTGTGTGTGCGTGCATATGTATGTGACAAATATATATACATATATATCTTGACATCAAAAGCTATATGCTTAAATAAAT
Source organism: Ellobius talpinus (assembly GCA_001685095.1). Classification (NCBI taxonomy): domain Eukaryota; kingdom Metazoa; phylum Chordata; class Mammalia; order Rodentia; family Cricetidae; genus Ellobius; species Ellobius talpinus. The sequence goes on along the minus strand of LOJH01021179.1, from coordinate 6,241 downwards.
AAAAATTCTATATTTATCTAGGTTTCAAATTAGAACTGAAATCACAGCAAACATGAAGCCAGAAAAAAAATTCCTTTCAGATTTAATCCAGGGCAAACTGGTGGAATGCTCTAAGAAAAAAATTGGTTTAGAGTTTCTGTGCAAATTTGTCTCAGAGGCTTGTTTCTTTTGTTGATTTCTCTCCAAACACTGTGGTTTATTTATGTTACACTGGAACTATGAAGAGTGCAACTGTGGATTTCTACGGGAGAGTCAACTGTCAAACTAACTCCATACATCCTGCTGTTGTGCTCTCTGTAAAAGTCAGTTCTCACACTCAGAGTCTTGCAATTAGAAAACATATTTTCTCTTTTCTTTGCCTTCTTTTTTAAGACAAGTTTAAGATACTGAAATCCATAATACTGCATAGCATTTTACTAGGTGTTCATAGAGTGGTTGTTGTTGGTAGAGGTCATTGAGACCATTGAGTTTTTAATACCAGGCTTTTTAGTTTCTGGGGGCAAGCAATGCCAGATGATCGCAAGGTACAATGATGTTTTTATTAGTACTGATATTGTAATGTAGATCCTTTCTCTTCCCAATGCACAAATCAGAAATATGAACTCTAAGAGTTTTCCTGTGAACACTTTTCTAGTTTAGCATTCTAGAAATTATCTTGTTGAAAACTAGGCAAAATAAACAATAAAAAATAAATAAACAAAATCTAAAACTGATCTTACATACACACGCACACACACACATACACAACTGTTTACCTATCTACCTATCATGTCTGACAAATTAATTTTTATGTTTCTATTTGTTTTCAATGAAGACTAATTTGAGGCAACTAAACACACTTCAATAATCTCAGACAAATTATATTTATCAAATATATGTTGGTCAACATCTAATGTTTTTATATATACATCTTTCTTGTTATGCTAAATAAAAAGAACTATTTTAAGTGATGTTAATTTCTTTTAGAAATTTTAAACCTCATTTTCTTTTTATGTATTTCGTTGGATGTAAAGGAGTTATGCAATAGCACACACAGAGGTAGTAAGACAGCTTCCAGTATGCATTCTCTACTTCTACCATGTAGAGGAAAGGACTCAGACTTGAGTTTTCAGATAGCAAGTATCTTCACCTGTTGAGCCATCCCTAGACACAATCTCTACTATTATAATTATTAATTATTATTATTAATGTTCCATCTCTTTCACACATACCCCTCCCTCTTCTCCTCCCAGTGCCGTCCAACGAGCTTTTTCTTCTCTTTCCTCCATCTGCCCCTCCTCCTCCGTTCTTCTTCAAACAAGGCAGGCCTCCTGTTGTAGGAGCTGCTTATTCATTTTCAGCTGCTCAGGCCCGAAATAACCACACAGAAACTGTATTAATTAAATCACTGCTTGGCCCAACAGTTCTATCTTATTGTTGGCTAATTCTTACATCTTAATTTAACCCATTTCTATTAATCTGTGTATTGCCACGTGGCTGTGGCTTACCGGCAAGGTTCAGCATCTGTCCCTGGTGAGGCTCCATGGCTTCTCTCTGCCTCTGCCTCATTTCTCCCAGTATTAAGTTTAGCTTTCCCAGCCTAGCTCTACTCTACCCTATCACAGGTGTAAAACAGCTTCTTTATTAATCAATGGTATTGATGGTATACAGAGGGAGATCCCACATCAGCCTCATATGGATATTAACCAACCATTATATACCAAGTTACAGTGAGACTAGGCACATCTCTTCTCTCTTAAGATTAGACAAAGCAGCCCAGTATGAGGAAAGAGGCCCAAAAGCAGACAACAGAATTAGCAGCAGCCCCTGCTTCCACTCTTAGGAGTCCCACAAAAGACCAAGCTACATAAGTGTAGAATGTATGCAGAGGGCCTAGGTCCATGCCATGCTGGCTCCCTGGTTGTCAAATCAGGCTTTGTGAGCCCCTAAGAGACAAGCTAAGTTGATTTTGTGGGTTGCTTGCGGTGTTCTTTATCGGTTGCTGGTGTTTTTTTTTTTTCCTTCTGGCTCCTACAATCCTTTCTCCCTATCTTCCACAGAATTTCACTAGCTCTGCCTGATGTTTAATTGTGAGTCTCCACATCTATTCCCATAAATTTCTGGGTGAAACCTCTCTGATAAAAACTGGGCTAGACACGAATCTCTTGCATGTAACAGAATATCATTCAGAACCATTTTTTTCTTTTCTCTCTCTCTCTCTCTCTCTCTCTCTCTCTCTCTCTCTCTC